>JAEANM010007371.1:3114-17790 GCA_017656035.1 Myanophis thanlyinensis | reverse complement strand
ATGTTGTTATTGTATTTTTTATCGGCTGTAAACCGCCCCGAGTCCTCGCGGAGATGGGGCGGTATATAAATATAATTTAAAAAAAAAAAAAATTACCACAGTGGAACAATCTACCTACAAAGATTATATGTCTCTGGAAAACTTTGAGGCTGCAGAGCCACCTCTCCTGAACAGAACTTTAAATGGTTTTCTTGCAGTTTGGCTGGACTAGATGATGTTGTGGTCTATTCCAACTATACAATTTTTTTTATTCTTACCGGCAAACAGCTTCTTCAGATGAGATTGGATAACTAATGGATTAGTGGACTGACCCAAGATTTCCAGAAGATCATCATCTCCAATGAAATAAAATCTGGGGAACGCAGAACGCTTTTCCTGTTTACAAATAAATACATTCAGACGGCCTCTCCAGGATAGCACAGTAATTATTTCTGAACCAATTAAACTAACATCTTTCCAAAAAATGAAATCAGGAATAGCTGTGAACTGAACACCTCCACTTTTACACCAAAAAAACCAAAACAAAACCCCAATAATCTCCCTCTATGACTTGCTTGTTCTTCCCAAAAAAATTAAATATATATTGGTCAAAATACTTTGGAAATGAAAAATGAACACAAAAAAATAAGACAGCAGTATATGAATAAAAAGCATAACTTGAAAGATTTTTGTAGCACTTCAGCTTCAGAATGAGTATAATGACATAGCTGCTTTAAGATGTCATATAAAAATGTTATATTTGCACTACCACAAAGGTGTGCATATATATAAACACAAACATTTATTAATAATTTCAGTGAGATGTACAAGATTTTAGTGATCATCAGCTGAATTCACAATTAAATGGAGTGATCAGAAATGTTTACCTCCAGGAATTCATTTAAAGATTTTTGACATCTCTGAAGCTGGTCAAGGATAGTAATTAAGGCAGTCCTTATTCCTGCTCGAGTATTCAAAGAAATTACACGATTATCTTGTTTGATATCTGCCATTATTGATCTTTAAAAGGAAACAACATAGTGTGAATGTATGCTGCTATTTGTTCTTTAGTTTTAATAACACAAAAACAAGCAGTTGGAATTATTATTTATGACCTGAAGTATGAAAATACAAGAAGTTAATTTAAATGTTACATACAATACTTATGCTTTCTTCTGAGGAATGCAAGAGGCAGTTGGATTAAAAGGCAGAATATGAAGTCAACTGACCTAAAGTCTTCATCTACCCTGTTGAAGCGTGCTTGCTCTTTAGGCAAAGCTCCACGGCCAAAAATGGGCTCCAGGTACACCCATTTCCTCTGAATTTGATTTAGATTCTGTAGATATTCATCCAGTTCAGCAAGTTTCTTTTCCCAAACAGAAACTTTATCTTGGAAACCTTTGTAATATGGAGAGTCTTTCAATGATTGAAGTAGGCAGCGATTGTCTCCAACTTGATTCACTATATCTTTCCAATCTTTAATCAATTTGATCATCCGGTTCTGGCTATCTTCATAATCTGTTAATGTAAAGACAGCTCCAACTCCCCAAAGCTCAAGCTCACGTAAGGCTTCTCTGATTGTAACCTCACCATGAGCCCTACTGTTCAAATCCTGTTAGCAAATATAAATGAACATTAATTTACGCTAATGGTATAAATACTTTAGGTAAATCCAAAGCATGAAGAAATGTCAGACACCGATTTATAAAGCACTACATTTAATTTTTAATTAAACATTATAGTATTACTTACATATTGCTATGGTATACAGATTTGCCATATATTTCTTTTGTTTTTTAAAAGGTTTTTTTATTTTTAAGACACACAAAAAACATAACATAAAAAACATATAAATCTAAAAAGATATCATCCAATTCTATGCTTACAGTGTATCAGTTGGTTACAAAAGAAAGATTTTTGTGCCATTCTTTCATAGTCTTTTCCTATAATTATATTTTAATTTATCATTTATCTTAATATTATACATATCTATTATTTATATTCTTTTGACTAATCTTTTATTCTTTCATTTTTATGCAAGAATTCTCAGTATTTAAAATTCCAAATTCAACCAATGGCTATATATTTTTATAGTTACAATCTATATTATATTAATCTCATTTACAAGAACAAATTAACATGCTTCAATAACTATATCTTTTTCTCTAACCACTGGTAAAATAAATCCCATACTCTATAAAACTGTTTATCCTCTTTTTCTCTAATTTCAAATGTCAATTTACTCATTTATGTACAGTCCATAATTTTCTTAATTACTTCCTCCTGCATAGATGTTTTTTCATTTTTCCAATTCTTAGCAAATATAATTCTTGCTGCTAGATTTGCAATATATTTCTGAGGTCTAAATAAAATGAGTAACAAAATAAAATCTCTAACAAAATTATCTTGAATTAATCTTTCTATACTAACCAGTCTAATTATTTTATCAGATGACTGTTCCCAAATACATATGAGCATTTTCTCATAACACAATTTACTATTAAGGGGTTGCTGTCTTCAAGGGCAGGTATAAGAACATCACTAGAGTGTAATGACATTTCTGTACCCCTTACAAACAAGATATCAATACTACATGTTAAAAATTATTATTTGTTTCTTTATACAGAAAGAACTGATTTACTAAATCAGTTGCTTTACTAAATTCCTTGCTTTAAGTGGAAACAAAAAATATGGCCCCCAAATTTCTTTAAATAATTTTCTTCATACTAAAAATAATTCACACCTTCAGTTCTGCTGCTTTTTCCACAATGACATCTGCCACTTTTAGGAGGTCTCCAAACATTAGAGTTCCTAGACTGGTACCCCTAGGAAGACCAATAATACGAAAGAGGTCCAACCAATGATCTGGTGACAAGTGTTCTCCCTTAACATATTTCAATATAGGAAGGATCAGCTGTAAGAAAAAGAAAAAGGGCATATATTAGCAGTTATTTTTCCTTTTGTAACAATGAATATATTTTATGATTAAATAATAAAGGATTATGAAAGAATCACAAGTAACAAACACTTGCAACAGCTACATTATTATACTTGCGCTCAATAGTACTGACTTTAAATCTAAAAATGTAATATTATTTCACATCATTTTAATTTGACACCTTGCCGTTTATGAAATAAATATAAACGTAATTTTAAAAATAAATATGTTTAGATTTATTTCATAAACAGCAAGATGCCAAGTTAAAATCCTGTACTTCATTACCACTGAATCGTAACAATACAGGTAAGTCTTCACTTAATGTCTATTTGTTCAGCAACCATTCAAAGTTACAACAGTGCAATCTATCTTGAAGTTCTGGACACTGCAGCACCACCATAAACAAAATTTGCACTCACATTCACAACTAGCTTTTGGTGGCCTGCCTACTCATTGCCACCAGCTGTCACTGTTGTCCAGTGCTCTCTGTTACAATACCTTCCTTTCATGGTTCAGCTGGGACTTCTGTTGCTTGCCTGCCTGCCAGAGCCTCCTTTTGTGCACCAGCCAGGACCTTCATTCCTAAAAGGATCTGGCCGATGTGTGAAATAAGGTCCTCTCTGCGCTGGCACAAAAGGACCATTCTAGCCAGGATCTACTTTCACAGACCGACCTTCTTTTATCAGCTGGGGAAATTGTTCCTTTCACAAAATGGAGCCCTGAATAGGGTGTGAATGGTAAAAGGAAAGCCGTGGTCGGTGCAAAAGAAGAGTCCTGGTTGATACACAAAAGAAGCTTTGCACTTTGACCTCAGGAGACCACACCCACATGGCTCCCCAAGGTCAAACACAACTCTGATGAGGCCCTCAATGAAATCGAGTTTGACACACCTGCTCTATACAAATTCCTAGGTCTCAAAACCCTCGAAATATTCTAAACAGTCCAATATTTCTTGTCTTCATTCTCTCACACAATTATTTTACCTTATATTGATCCACCTCTTTTTGCAACTTCACCGTCATTATTGTGTGTTCTTCAATCTTTCTCAGTTTTTCATGCCAGTTCAACAAGAATTCTTCAAATAGGTAGGTCTTACTCCTATATGCAATATATATTAAAAGAAGTTCAACCACTATTACAGTTAAGAACTATGTACTGGCAATCCTCAGATACAATGGCAATTGGGACTGGGATTGCTAAAGCTAAGATAATGTGGTTGTAAAATGCAACACCATGTGACTGCATCGCTTAGTCACAACAATTGCAGCAGTCCCAGTTGCCATCATAATCTCAAGACGCAAGAATTGTTAAATGGGAAGCGGTGGGAGTCCATAATAAGGTTCATGGGGGGTAGGAGCTGCAGGGAGGTGAAGGAGGCTCAGAGCTGGATGCATGCAAGTTGGGAAATTCTGTGTGAAGGGAATGATACAGCACTAGTGTAGGGAGGCCAGGGTAAAAGATGGCGCAACACCACAAGAGCATGGGGAGACCACCAGAATGACAAGTGACTTTCCATGCCAGCTTCCCCTTTGACTTTGCTTGTGGGAAGCCAGCAGACAAGGTCACAAGTGGTAATCATGTGACTGCAGGGTGCTCCAAAGTTGTAAGTGGGAACTTATTGTCAAGTGCCCAAATCACTTGCATGACTGGTGGTAGCGCAATAGATGGAATTTTAAAGTCTAGTTGTAAGTTACCACTTGTTCAGCAGTGCTGCAACTTCAAACTGTCACTGAACAAGTGCTCAATAAGAAAGCAAAGACTACCTGGAATCTTAAACGTACCTAAATGTAATCCAATCTTCGTTGGCTTTTTCTTGAAAACCTTCATAAAATTGTTCATACAGTGACCAAATTTCAGCACAGAATTCAATGTCTCTGTGTACTTCATTGGCTAAAGAGAAATCAGGCTCTTCTAAGTCAAAGTGACAACAGTCGTTACTGAAGAAAAAGAACACAGCAATGAGTTATCTGTAAAAATAATAAAGGCAGGATACCAAAAAATAAAGAAAGCAAATGTTACATTGTATGCCAAATAAATATATGTAAATATATAGATATATAAATTGAATGAAATATAAATAAAAATATATAGATCAATCAGTGACATCCTGGAATTACGGGAACAGTGAGAATATATACTGTATCTTCTGTATAAGAAAATGTTTCCTTCTATTTTCTTTCAATAGATACATCAATACAATACTTTAATACAGTTATTAGAGAGCAATCATGGAATATCTGAGGAATAATAGAAGAAGCTAGAAATGAAAAGAACATTTATAAAATAATGCAATATGGTATGTTACCCAATTTTAAAATAATATTCCTAATGCTGATTCTTCTAACTGGAGTTCAGACAAGTGAAATATGTATTTTCCAGTTGATTTTTTTGTCAACATCTTACATGGTAACAAAATAAACAAAAATCACTCCAGCTGCCTTCAAACTCTGGTGCTCTGATTATTTTACTAATTTGATTATGTCTTTGCCAAACTATATGCTGAAAATATATGTAGTCTATCACAACTATATTTGAGACTGGAATTTCAGTTGTAAAGGGATACAGCATTCAGCAAGCCATCATGTGACCGCAGCCCAATTTTACAACCATTTTTACTGTAGTTAAGTGAATTGCCATAGTTGTTACGTGAATAGCACAGTTGTTAAGTGAATCATGGAGTTATTATGCTGATCCAGTTTCCTCAACTGACTTGGCTTATTGGAAGCTGGTTGGGAAGGTCGCAAACTGCGAACACAAAATGCTTCAACCATCGTAAATGTAACCCAGTTGCCAAAGGTCCAAATTGCGATCATGTCACCATGGAGACTTTGAGAAAGTTATCACTTTTGAGGACATCAATCATTTTATAAACATTTTATGACCTGTCATAAATTCAAGCCCTTGTTAAACAAACATTTGTAAGTCAATGACTACCTAATATATTTGACTTCAACTGATTTTAAAAATCTAAGTTGGATGAGACCTTAGTAGTATTACTACTAAGTAATATTTGATGGTAGCCCATCAGGAAGTAACAAAATATCCTGGAAAAAGGCCAGGGCAAGCCATTACTAAATTATCACTAAAATGACTATGTGTTCATGAAAAACGCCAAGTCAAATTTAAGTTGGAAATTTTGTGGGTTAATAATATGTTTGTAATTTTATAATGCTAAGATCTAGTAATGAGATGAATATAAATGTGTATTAATTATATGTTCAAAATTACTCATGTTATAATTTTTTACACCTATTTCTTTTTATAGTAGAAAATTATCTTTATTTCAATATTAAAGTAAAGTAAATCATGCCATGTACGTTTTAGAAAATCGGATGGGGAACTGAAAACTGACAGAACTTTAATTTTGTTTTATTTTTATTTTATTCTAATAGCTATTACTTTGCTTTCAAAAATTTTATTTACAAAACTATTCCTAATATGCTATTTGTTCATACTTATACAAAAATAAACATACACAAGTTTTTGCTTTATGTCCTCGAGTTCATCAAACTCAATTTTTTTTTCCTTTATGATCTCAGCACTTCTCTGTAGCACATCATGATGTCCTGTTTCAATGACATCATCACTAGGTTTCAGCTGGTCCCACCGAGCTTTAAATTTTTCCAGTTCCTGAAAGTAGGCGTTAACACGGGTTTTCACATTGCCTTTCATCACTTCGACCTGAAATCCAAAGAATAGGTAAAACAAGAACAAAAGGATTATTACTAATTTATTCTAGAAACAACTATGTAGTATTAACAGGATTACTATAAAAATAATGATTAACATTGTTTTAAGGGTAGTTTATCAATATATCATATTATTAATTGGTACTCTCAAATACAATTTCAAATTAGCAATGTTGTGCTTGACACTTTTCTTAAAAAGAGTCAAAGGAATCCTAAAACTGAAGATGCAATTCAGATCTTACCTTACCACTTCAAAGTGGAAGACTTACAGATCCAAGCATATCCCAGATTCTGGAAAACAGTACCAATAACAACCATGTATTGGCTTTGTAAGTAATCAAAATATACATGGAAGTGCATGCTGGAATC
This sequence comes from Myanophis thanlyinensis, assembly GCA_017656035.1. NCBI lineage: Eukaryota > Metazoa > Chordata > Lepidosauria > Squamata > Homalopsidae > Myanophis > Myanophis thanlyinensis. The sequence goes on along the minus strand of JAEANM010007371.1, from coordinate 10,815 downwards.
ACATATTTTTCCATGAAACATTTTACTTATGCACATTGTATCCTAAGTTTAAACCGAGAATTTTTATAAATATTCGAAAATGCAGAACAACCCCCTTAGAAACCTGGGCATTTTATGTCACATTTTGAAGACGTAATAGCTGTTCTTGCTTAGACCTGGTGTGTGTGTGTGTGTGCATACATATGGAGTGGATTTATATATATATATGGAACAACTCTAGTTACCTGTTCTTTAATCATCAGCTGATGACTCTCCATCATTAACTCAAATTTATCCCATGTAGCTCTCAAGCTGCTAATTGTGTCAATGCCCCCACCAGCCACAGTTCGGAGAAGTTTGTTTTTACTTTCCGCTTCTTGGAAAAGGAGAAAGACCTAAGACAGAGAAAGAGTTGATATTTGCATAAAGTTCAAAGGCATAAATACATTGTATGGGTCAATAAATAAATTAACACCATTTTTTATGATTATGCAATATTTGGAGTAGAACAAATGTGCATGTGTACACGGCATGTAGGCAACCCTTCAAACGAACGCCTCTTTTCCTGGGATTGTGCAACATTGCAATAATGAAATAGCATCAGGCAATAATAAAACTCAAGAAAGGCCATTAAGAAATAAGCAACAATTTGAGATAATATTTGTATTCTAGAAAAATTCAAATATCAAATTTGTTCAGTTCTTGATAGCAGAGAAAAATATTACCTCTTCTTTTTTGTCTTTTAAGTTTTTATATTTTAAATTATCTTCCGTTATTTCTTCCACTGACTGGGGCCTTATTACTAAGATATTCATAGCATCACTGAGAAATGAAGAAATATCATGCTGATGACCTACATAAATAATGTAGAAAACATAATTGAATCAATAATAATAACAATAATCAATAGGTGGACAAAAATGGCAAATCCACTCTAAAAAGTTGGTTGACCTGCTACCAACCATAATATCCCTATGAACTAATTTGTAACAATCCGCCCATCAAATATTTAGAATTAAAGCTCCCATTATATCCACATTCTCTCATGTGCCAGAATTATAGGTGAGTTATACTGATTAGTGTGTTTGTTCATTGTTTTCTCGTTGATTGTATAATTGAATACTAGACCTCTAATATATATCATATTGATTGTTTCCAGTTGTCATTTTTTATTAATTATATTGCATTGGTGGTCTTTATTTTAATTTTCTGTTCCCCATCAAGTGGCATACTTCTAACATAGGTAACCATATAAATTGCTAAATAAATAGACAAATAAAGCTTCTCTGAGGCATAAAAATTTTATAGACATTTTAGACTAAACTGAAATGTGCTGGTCATAAAATTGTATTATCAACCAATCAGGACACAAAACAAAAAAGCAGAAAAGAATGTCTTTAACTCAGCTCTTATTCCAAAAGGAAAGGATTTGGCTTATAGGAGAATACACCAGGCACTGTAAGATTTATGTGGTTACTCTTAGATTGAGGGAAGAGGGATCCAAGCATTTTGCAACACCAAAAATCTTATTTATATTTATTTAGTTTCAGTTATAGCTTTCACATTCCTGATTCGGACTAGCCTAACCTAAACACAGCAGTAAAATTAGAAATTATGTTAATCCTCGAAGCTTGGTTTTCTTCCCATTTATTGTAAATGAAAATGTCAGAGAAGAAAATAACTGAAAATCACTGAATAAAATCAATCATCTCCCTCTATTTGCCAGAACAGGATGAAAATTATTTGAAAAGCTTTTCTTGCTCCTCCCGGGATTCCTTGCTGAGACTTAAGAAGTGTTCAGCTAGGATTACAACTATACAAAAAGACTAGCTTTCACAAACATTAACAACATAAAAACTAAGACAATTTATTTGGTGAATTAAAATTTCGGAATGTTTAGTAATATTGACATTAATAGTAATTTTGGAGCTGCAGATTTAAGAAAGGCTTCTTAAAATACAAAGCAAGATTAGTAGCTAACTCCTGCTACAATAATAATTTTTGATATTTGTCTATTCTTCTCTATTTTGTTATTTTTAAATCTACTGAATATATTTAAATGTTATAAATCCACAGCATTTCAAGTAATTAAACTAATACTCTAAGCAAAATAATAAATGTTCTTTAAAGAAAAAGCAGGAATACATGAATGGCTATCTTCTCAATGGTTTTTCTTCCGAGCATTTACCTTGTATAGATTTTCTCAAAGACATCACTAGAACATCATACAACTTCTGGATAAGATCATCGATGACAGACTTCACAGGATTACAGTTCACTATGATGCAATCTACTTTCACAATGCTTCAAAGATCAGAAACAAATTAATTATATTTCACGTTATTATATGACATTTAAAATAAACCCCAAATTCTAATAAGTCTTGTTCAAGAAACCACATTAAGCTATCTTGTTTGTTCTTGATAGAAGTATCTTGAGATTTATTGGGTCAGGGAGGAAGGAAATGCTGGTTAGAATCCCTGACAGTAGCAGACGCGATCAAAGCAATTGTGAAGGAAATTAGAAAAGAAACTGATGGAACTCATCAGCTGAGAATTTCCCTTTACAACAGTTTTTGAAAGTCAGGACTAAGTACTATATTAAAAATAAAACAGCTATCCCAAATGACTTACGTTTGTAAGTCTTCTACTATACAGTACCTTGGAAGCCGTTCCACTTCTTTTCCTTTCACTTTTAGGGTTTTGAAATTTTTCTCCCAGTCCTGTTCTTTGAAAAGATGAATCTCCACCAAAGCTTCCATATCGACTTGTCCAATTATCACCCATTCCTTCAACATGGAGGAAGGAATGCATATTCTTATTTTAAAAGTATGTTACTTATTTCAGTATGTGCCTATATAAATTCCGACCGTTTAGGTACATACACAGAAAAAGAAAAATGCTTCAAAGACATTTCAAGTAAGTGGATTCTTTCCCGCTTTAATCCAATATCTTTGGTTTGAAAGTTTAAGCACGCAGCTGTTCACCACTGCTTATATCATTCACTACTACAGCTACCCCTCACTTACCACTGGTAATTGTGATTGGGGACTCTATCGCTAAGCGACAGGATCATAAGGTGTGACATCACATGACCACACAAACCTACAATAGCAAGCCTGGCAGTCCCAGATGCCACTGTTAGGTGAATCCTGGATGATCACAGCCTCTCTCAGCCACATGATCACCTGCCCGCTTCCTGATTAATGTTACTTGTCAGAATATTTCTTTAATGTTTGAGTGCAGTCTATGCCTCAAAAATGCCACAATTAGAACAAACTTGTTATTAGGGATATATAATCATATTGGTTTCCCCAAAACTACTACTCAGCATGTGAAAGCATGAATGCAGCACTTATTGGTGAACGGCACATAATAATTCTTTTAATGAGTTGAAAACTCAGGTGCTGGGTTCACATGCTCCTCTGCAGTATTCTGATGCTATAGGATGCATACATCTGATTTACATGGTAAATATTACATTAGTGACATAGACCATTTGAATTGTGTTGTAAATATTCCAAATTCATATCTGCCTTTGACATCTTACGTTGTGTATATCACCAGGTTATGACTGGCCCTGTGCCGTATGGAGAGAGACTGCCAGTGCTTGATATAAACAAAGTAATTATACAAGTGAATATCGAAGAATTTCAAAAACATCTGTCCTAAAACAGTGTTTGAGCAAAAGCAAGTATTTACAAACCTTAAACTGATCTAAAACTTCTGCCAGTCGGCGGAACAAGTCTTCTGCTTTACTAAATGTGGTCAGAAATCCACTTGCATTTCTCTCAGTCATGACAGAAAAGATGCACTCTTCGTCGGTCTCGCTTACTCCCTTAAATTGATTAGGGATAGAAATGAATCTCTTCATCTCTCTGTAATATCTTGCTCGTACTTCTTCAAAGGGGGGTTTGAATTGCAATCGTCCTTGTCTGAAAAATATTTTCAAAATGTCACTAACATTTTATAACATTAATGACCATATTAAGAACCCGTGCCTTAAGAGTAATCTGATTACAATTACTCCATTAAAAGATATAGACATATCCATGCATTTTTAATTGTGTTATACATCTCGAGAAATATCTTACTTGTAAGTTAAATCAATGTTTATTTCCGGCAGATTTTCATTGAGTGCTTCCAAGCCCATCTGATATTGATGCTCCAAAGCTTTGTAGAGTTGGTGGTTCCAGTGAAGTCTCCACGCTTTCATGTCATTTGAAAGGAAACCCTATAATTTGATGGTATTCGGGTTAAACATTTTGCAATGAATCGTGGACAAATTTATAGAGAGACTATATAGGAACTTCTCTTGAGAAAACTGCATTTAGGCAATATTCAGAAAACTGTCTATGGAAACATGGCACCCAAAACATGGCAAACAATTCATTAAACAAAATTCAGACCAACAATTTTCAACCAAATCAGCTCAATGCAATTTCTTGGAAGAACAGAATATATTTGCAAACCTTAAGTAATAGTTAACGAAGACTTTCCCCAATATTGAAATTCTTAGGTGTTATTGTAATGGTATAGGAGAGTGACCGTGGAAGACAGGGGGAAGACTCACAGTCAGGACAATGGTCAGATAAGAGGTTGTTTGGTCTGCAGCAAGAAGGTCTCGGAAAGAACCCTCCCTGGTTTGGGGGACTGTAAAAGCAATGAGGGGGCAGAAGTATACTCTCAGGCTTGCAATATTCCCTTATTTTATAATCTACAATAAAGTAGAATTAGTTCATCTGGGTGTGCTTCTTGTCTGGACAACCTGGCAAGACTGACATGCTTCATGAATACCATTCCTTGAAAACCTTGTTCTGGATTATTTGATTTGAATGTAGATGTAAATATGGTACGTTTCAATTTTCACAACAAATTCTTTGCTTTGAATTACCATGATACTGCTTCAATGGGTTTCCAGTAATTATTATATAGTAGACAGCTACATTTATTCTACTACAGAACAATGCTAGATAGGAAAATACAGAAATGTATTGTAGGTTGATTAAAAGTTGTTTCCAAGAAATCCCAATAAATTATATCATGTATGTTTAGATTTTACCGTTTACTTTGCCGACTATTCTGTCACGAAAAATTAGAATAGCCTCAGTCACATCAGTGAATTATACCGACAGTAGCATTTCCTGCAACAATCCTAGATAATTCCATGATTTTCCTAACATTTTAAGTATTTTCAGTTACTTGGCAAACTGATAATTATATAACAAATATTTTGCCACAAATGTTTTGTAAGGTTAGCCATAAATACATACATGCATATATACATACATACAAATTCCCATCCTATTTCACTTAATACTTAAGTAGCAATAAATTCATGCCTGTGATTCAAGACTGGAAAATCCACCCCGAAGTTCTTGTAAACCATCTTTCCAACGCTGCTGTTGACGAAGCAGATCAATGTTCATCAGGCCAACAACCTATCAAGAAGAATTACAAGCATGCCACACTTTATTACTGAAATAAAAAGTTTTAAAAAAATAAGGAAATACCTTGAAGTGGTCAAATATACCTTTTCTACAAAACTCATATGCCACTTTCTTAACTTTCTATTTTCTGTGGCAAGCCGTTCTGCTGCACTTTGGAGTTTCTTGATATACATGTCTAGTTCTTTAGGATTGTCCCATGTTATTTGTCCTTCTGCTTTTGAATGCTGCCAAAGAAATACTTCAAGTAAGTAAACAATTTCATTCTAATGGTGTTCATAAAATGAAGAGTTCTCTCTGAGCATGTTTACAGAGCTTGAAATGAAGGAAAAGACAAGAAGTAAAGGGAAGAAACCAGATAAAGTATATATTCAATTGAAAATGAATGTGATTTTCTTTTCTTTTTTTAACAGTTTACAATGTATTTATTCTACTACAGGAGTTTACAATGTATACTAATTCTATACAGGTCAATTCAATTCAATATTGTTATATCCCTCAGGGAAATAAGGGTTTAAGCAATAAATATTCAAAAAAAAACCTGTTCCCCATTCTATCTCTGTTCCTGTATAGCTGTACCAGAATCAACTTAGGTGGTGCTTGATTCCAAAACAACAAACAAATAAGATTAAATGACAAGAGTTCAGCATTTTCATCTGATTTTAGTCCTGCTTCTAGGTCAAAGTAGAACCCATACGCAAGCATTTTGGAGAAAAACAGGTACAGTATGTATATTTCTCTCTCTTCAGCACAATTATTGCAGAAACTGCTTCCCAACAATTTATAATCTCTGGCCTTCCTCCAAAATTCATTCAAAACATCAGCTCTCAAGAATCCAGAATCAAATACCATGCTTAATCAGGAAATATGTACAGGTAGAAAACCTTCAAGCTTTTAGAAGACAGAACAGTAATAAAAGTGAAAGTAATAAACATGCAATTACTTTAATTATCTGTTCAAATGCTAAAGCCGACTGCAGCATCATTGGCTTCTGACTGGAAATCATTTGCTGGTCAATGCTGTTATAAAAGTGTGCCACCTATTAAATATATAAATCCACAAGATTTAAATGCCACATTCATATTTAAAATATTTTTTTCAAATATTTTTATTCATTACTTAGCTTCCCAATTAAGATACAGTTTTAAATTTCAACTATAGTAGACTCTACTAAATCTTACTGATTTTCAATTCCAATCTCTTTTTGGGACTAGACTGGACTAAACACTTTAAAGGTATTTTTATCCTCTATAAAGCCATATTAACAATCTCTGTGGTTTGCTTTACACTAAATGTGTGGGGGGAGATCATACTCTGAAAGTAATGATATACAGACATAGTGGGGGGGTTAGTTTTTTGCCATATATAAAAACAATCTAAGCTATGAATTAAAACTTTGACAAATGGAAAGCAATTTAACAATTGCATGGTGTTTTACATTTCTTCTAATGCCTTGCTGCATGAATTAAACCAGCAAAGATACAATGAAGCTAAATGTTTCAGTGTAAATTTTAGTGCAAATTCAACCGCACTCTTTCAATTTAATAACACAATCAGTTAGAATTCTACCTGAATTTTACATTTTTGGAAATCAGGTAGAATTCACTCTTTAGCAGTACTCACATATGTAAAGCAACTACAGCAGTACAGTAGACACTTATAATAAAACTATCATTTATTTATCTATCTACCTATTTCTCTTTCTATATGTCTGTTACACATCCTCCCATCTCACGCAGTGACTACCTTGAAATTATATCTGAGAATCAATCCATGAATTTCAGAACATTTAATAAGTTACTATACCTGTTTGAGAATCACTGCTTGTTTGCAAAATTTTTCTGCTGTGTTTGAAGCCTGTTGTATTTTGACAGGAATGAGAAACCCAAGTGCAGAAAGCTGACGTACTTCTCTAAGGAGAGTTACCAAGCGATCTGAATAATGTATTTTTAAGGCTCCATCGGAATGATCAAGTTCCATGACAGGGCTATTGGCCTGTATGCTAAAATAACATTGTAATATTAGTCATTATATTAGAAAATATTGTCTTTTTTATTTTGTATAGTACCTACGGTCTTCTATGTTCCAGACTCTAGAGACTAGCTATTAATTTGCCTAAGTAGATTTTAAACAGGATTATGCAAAACATCAAATGTTGTAAATTGCCTTGGTCTAAGGAGTAGGAAGTATAAAATCAACTATGATATGATGTAATGTAATGTAATGTAATGTAATGTAATGTAATGTAATGTAATGTAATGTAATGTAATGTAATG
>JAEANM010007370.1:0-17790 GCA_017656035.1 Myanophis thanlyinensis | reverse complement strand
ATAAATAAATAAATAAAATAAGTTAGTCAGTAGAGGATATGGCTAAATTTACTATACTGGCTGAGGAATACCATTATTTCATGAAAAAAAAAATCGAAGTTTGAATATTTACCTCTGAAGTGTTCATATGGGAGTTAAAAAAATAAAAATGGCAATTGTGCCTGCATATTCAAAGCTGTACTCCCATTTTAAAAGATATGACTCTGGTTCACTTAACGTGAAAATGTAAAGTGTCACATCTCAACCAAAACAAGTTTTTCTTCATGACTTTGCCTAGAAGTTGAAGTATATGACCATAAATGAGTAAATTTGATTTCCCTTGGAATTTGGGCAATTATGGTTCAACACATTAATAATCATATATTTTAGTATAATGGTAGGCAAACAAAAGTTTTTTTCCATATTTTTGCTAAGATGCTCATTTTGTTGTAGGCCTGATTATTCTGAACATTGTTTAGAAAACAAGAGTAATCCAAAATTGTTCCTAAAGGTTGACTATATGACTATATGAATTCATCGAATTCAACAGAAGTACTTTTCTTCTATATAGTTAAAATGAACTCTTGCAGTTTAATAAATAGAAAAAATAAAATTGAATGTTCTGAATGACCGCATTTTTTTTTCTTATTATCAATGAAAAAGTTTTAAAAATTCCAAAGAACTGCTGGATAGACATTTTCCCTATATCCTGATTTAAAGACTCCATGTTTTGAAATATTCTTGTATCTTGGAAATTGTCCTCTTTCCCAATATAGGATTTCTCTGTAATTTTTTAGCTTTCTATCATATGGTTTAATAGTTGGTCAAATATGACACAGTTAAATAAAAATACACAGCTATGATTTTATCATATTTTGAGTAAACTTTTGATTTCTTGCTCTGTAACAATAATTTTAAGACTTTGTACATAAGAATCCAAATGCAGCTTGTGTATGAGGCCATCCAAATAATACATCTAAACAGTACTTTTTAGTTTCTTAGATGTCCAAGAAGCAAGACAGACCTATAATCCAATCTCTAAATTTGGACATTTTTCTGTTTATAAAATCTCTGTAAAAATTTCCGACATACTAACTTTTTACATTTTTTTTCTTTACTGAACAATTCATAAGGTGCTGAACGTGTTATTACACTGAAAATGGAAATCCCTGGATCTATGCCACCTCTTATCCAGGAAATGTTGGAGAACTCAGAAGGACATGAACCATTGACACTAAGTTCAACAGTGACCACAGAAGAGCACTGTCCAAATATTTCTCCAAACTTGGTAGATAATAGCAGTGTCACTCAGTCTCCTTTGGTGCAGTGACATTTTCTCTAACAAAATTCCTAACTCTTGATATACAACGATGACATGGCACATTCTCTCAACAGCTGCTTGTTTTCTGGACTTTTATAGACACAACCCAAAAGGAGCAAGAATTGTTCATATGTAACTATATTGTGTGAAGGTATGAGTATGTATACACACACGAAAAGGAGTAACTTGCAGATTAATTTGAAGCATAAATGTTTAATACACTAAAATTACAATCATATGTGCGTGCGTGTGCACACACACATACATATTGGGAGTAAGTTCCATTACTTCTCTACATTTGTAGGACTGTGCTCTGAATCTGATTTTATGAAATAAACAGATTGATATGTTACTATTGCTTCTTTTGAAAGTCCAAAATTGCAAGTGACAAGACTGATCTCAAAGAGGAGGTTTAAAAGTTATGGTTATACCATTTCTGATGACTTTGTACATATAAAATGTATGAATATGTACTTTATATCCTGGATGTTCAATGCTTTCCCTTTTTAAATGTGTACATGAAATGCCTCAGACATCCCTCAGAAATGGATAACATACTTGTCTGGAAAAGAACATTTTAAAAAACAAAGTCTTAGTTAGGATGAAAATTTACCATTGCTGTTTTTAAAGACCTCGGTATATTACTTCTTTCCCAGCAAAAGAACAAAGAATCTTGCTGCATTAGCAGAAGTAACTTTGTGGGAGTGTAACTGCCAGCTCAGTTATCTGAACATAATTTGTTCTATTGTTAATGTCACTTTAAAAATATACAAAGGGTTTATTACTTTATTGACTTCTCTACTTTTAAAAATACTTAAATTTTACTTCATTTATAGCCTTCAAGGCAAAAATACTTTACAGTGTTATGTTATTTTACTTGTTCACAAGCTATTAGGGAAACTTGGTGAAATAATAACTAGGCATAATCACTACCTCTGAATCAGTGGCACTAGTGGAAAAAAAAAAAACCCACTCTTTCTCCTATCATTCTCTTCTGTGGCATCACAGGGTTGGCACTAAAACACATTGAAACAGATGATGGAAACTGTCTCTATGACCTTGCTAATCATCATAAAACTGAACATGTGATAGAATGGTTACAATTTTTTAAAGTGTCAGGTTTTTTTAGGTTTCATTAAAAGCACTAGTGGATTTTTTTTTATATATTCTAGCAAATCTGTGATGTACTTTCATTGGCTCTATTTGTACATTGAGATTGTTTAACAATGCTTTCTATGTTCATACGCTGTTTATCTTTTTCCATGAATTCTCTTGGCAAAAAATAAAATATATTTATTTTGACCCTGTGTAAAAAAAAATTATTTACAGCAAACTCTACACACAAGTAAATGGTTTTATATTTTTAATGTTTAAACTTCATTTCAAAAAGGTTTGCTGTTTGCAACCATGACAATTAAAATGTGTGCTTTTGCACAGCTCTCTAGAACATTTCTACAAGCTGGTCAGACACATGACATTTCAATGAGTAAAAAAGAGCATAAAATTGTAAGTGTAAGAACAAAATGTTAAAATGCCTACACACAATAATAAAAACCATCAATTACATCACATAAAATAAGTCAAATGTACAAAAAGTCTGCGACAGAAAAGGACAAAAGGACAACTTAAGATATTTGTTGGAAGTCTGTGTGCTCTTTTAGCACTTAATTAAAACATAGCAAAATCATCATCTTCATCAGACTCTGCAAAATACTTCACTTCTTTTCTTGCCCGACCTGTCCGTGGCCTGGAAGTTGTTTCAGAAGCAAACTCAGATGGGAAAATGTCTACATCAGAATCCTGATCAAAGGCTGTTTTCTTCAGTTTCTGTTTTAAAATAATTATTAAAATGATGAACATCTCCATTATGTAGCCATTTAAGATGCATTTTTTTTTAAAAAAAGAACAGTTTATATGCAAGCTAACCCATGAATTATTTTACAATGCTTTCATTATGAGGATTCAGATTGCTGGGGGCAATATGTTGACTGTAAACCGCTTAGAGAGTTATATAAGTCTTAAGTGCTATTGCTATTAATAACCCTTAAATGTATCTAACACATTGTTAAATTACCTTGCTTGCAATTGACTTGGATGGTTTTCTTCCAGGGTTATATTCACCTTCATTTTCAGAACCAGATGCTTTTCTTTTTTTTGCTCCCCTGCCTTTTCCTAATAAAAGATAGAAGGGGAAATCTATCTCAGCCCATTGTATGTTTTACCGTAATAAATGGTAAAACTAATTGAACTGAATGGATAACATCAACACATCATCACCATAGTAAGCAAATACAATTTGAAGTTTTAATGAGAAATCGTTAAATATAAAATTGTTTAGAGGAATTACTATTATTTTCAGATGATCCTATAGAATCAACATTCCTTGCTTGTTGTTACTGTATAAACAATTTCTCAAAGCAAGATCCTTAACGGAATGATAGAATGAAGCTGTATGTTTTTATCTTTCAGAAATTGTGCATCCAAATTTAATTATTATATTAATAAAACGTAAAACTTAACAATTCACTATCCTTAATAGGATATTAATAGCTTAAAATATCAGAAAAATCTGTTAAGTGTTGTGGCAACCAATAGTTATATGACACATGTTTTTTTCTGATTGGTTAAAACCATAATCAGTACCCCAAAATCTATTATTTGCTACTCTGTCTGGCAGAATTGTTTTTTTTAAATTGCCTGGGTCCTCAATAATAAGTATAGTTTGAACATTTAACTCTTATATGTAGCTGGTTTTGTTTTGTGTGTCTTAATTCTACTTTTTCTTTTACAATTTTATACTTTGCTTGTGGAAATGCTTACAGAGTTTTCTTAAGAGTTTTCAAGCACTGGTGCACTGAAAGAAATCCAGTTTTTTCCTTGTAATCAAAATTTAAAGAACCTGATTAAAGTTTGTTCAAATTGGCTAATATGTAAGAAGTTAAAACATAAAAATAGAAACTTAATGCAGACAAGACAAACATTCAACTGCTTTGCATGTTTCCCTCCATCACAGATTAAATTAATTTGTAGATTTAATTTTAAACATGAAAACAATTGTTTTCAGTGATGTCTAGAGTACCTTTATGAAATTACAATTCCTGCAATAACTGTAATTGTCGCCAGAATTGTAAGATCTGACCTTTTTCTGTGCTGTTGTAACTTCGAATAGTCACTAAATGACATGTTTTAAATTGAGGACTGACTTTATTGGTATATTATAGGTAGTTTGAATTATTTTTCCTTTTTATTGTGTCCGTTTTCATTATTGATTTTACCTTGTTCTATGATCTTAATAACACTAAGGGGTTCTTTAATAAAATAAAATAAAACTATAATATACTTGTTTTTGTTTGATGAGTATAAATTCAATAAATATTTCTACATTTGTCAGTGTATATAAACATTAAAAATACTTCTTAACACACTTTAGTGCTACCTTTTAACAAGAAAATCAATATAAAACAAGAATAAGATTAGAAATGTGTATCATAAGACAATTGGAAGTTTAGAACATCAGCTTTTTTTACCTTTGGGAACTATGGACTTCTTTGGAATACCAAATTCAGATTCTGAATCAGAGTTTATTAGTTCCATCTTCTTAGGTTTAGGAGATATTTTCAGCTTAGAGGGTAGATCTGATGATAGTTTCGCTGTTAAATTATGTAAATAAATATTAAATTGCAGAAGCATCAACAGATTAGATTTCTATTACTTCTTTTTTTCCTTGTCTCATACCTTGGCACGTAAATATGTATGAAAGATTAGTACTTGTTTTTGGTCTTCTGTTCTCTGCTAGTTGGATGATATGGGAAGAGTTAACAAACTTAAATCTATTTCTCAGGCAGTATTTTCAAAACTATTACACAGAAATGGACTTCTTTTAAGTACTAGATTGTATTCTGTACATATACTTCTGTACCATACCAGTGTTTCAGAAGTACAGAGTTTTCTACAGGTTTTAATAGAGCAATCTTTGGTATGTTCTCATCTTAAGATATGAAGGTATCACATTTTACATTTTTATACTAATTACCAAGAGCATTAAATTTAAAAGAACAAGTAAAATAATAAATAAACTAGTAAGTTTCAAACACTTGCCTTTTTTAGTAACAACTGTTTTACTTGAAAGTGTCTCTGTTTGTTTTGGAATAAAAGATGCAGAAAAGACTGGTGTTGAATCTTCATCACTGTCAAATTTTGATGTATCTAAAAAATACAAAATGTTTTTAATGCCAAACATGCCAACTATTACCTTCTAAACATTAAATATATATTTTTTTCATATTAAAATGATATAATAAAGATGCTTAAAATATTTGAAATGTTCAGCATTCAATTTAGGCATGCTAAATATATCTAAAATTTATAGTTCTAAAAATAGCTCAGAACAGCTCATTTCACACCTCAGAAAATTAGAGTTTTGCCTTTAAACTAAGGTAATTTATGAAATGAGTGAAATGTTTCAGAATGAAATATTTTGCATAGCAATTTAACAGACAGGGGAATTGAAAGCAGTATTTTGCTCAGCATTTATAGAAAATAACCATGTTGTTCTAGGTGAGTCAGCCTAAAGAAAATAGCACTTTTCTACCAGCACCTAACTATAAGACCACATTATGAGAAAGGCAGGGCTAGATGAATCACAAAATGGAATTAAGCTTGCCGGGAGAAATATCAACAACCTCAGATATGCAGATGATATCACTCTGATGGCAGAAAGTAAAGAGGAACTAAAGAGCCTTTTAATGCGGGTGAAGAAGGAAAGTGAAAAAGCTGACTTAAAACTCAAAATTAAGAAAACTAAGATCAAATTCAAATTTATTGGTTACATACTGTCATACATGGTACGATATGCAGTGAAATGCTTACGCGACTGCCCGCGACTGCGAGTAAGTTAAGACAAAATGGGAGGGTAGGGTAGGAAATAAGTTAGGAAATAAGTTAAGGATAGTTGGGAAGGTGGGAATGAGATACAACTGTGGTTCCTGTTATAGTCCTGAGTGTTTCCTGTTATAGTCCTTGTGGTTCCTGGTTTACTGTCTGTATTGCCTGTGGAAAGAAGCTTTTTCTCATTCTTTCTGTGTTTGCCTTCAGAGAGCGAAAACGCTTTCCCAACCGCATCATGGTAAACAGTCTATTGTTGGGGTGGCTGGGGTCCTTCGCTGTATTCTTAGCTTTGGTCTGGCAACGTTTGTTGTAGATGGAGTGCAGCTCGGGGAGTTTGACTGGGGTCTGGTATTTCCTTTCCTGTTTTGCACTGAAGTCCACTACCAATTCCTTTGTTTTGCTGACATTAAGAAGGAGGTTTTTCAGACACCAGTTCTCTAAGTTCGTGATCTCTTCTATGTAGGCTGTCTCATTGTCAGAGATCAGGCCCACCATGACGGTGTCATCAGCAAACTTGATGACAGTAGTTTAGTAGTGGCCATGCAGTCGTATGTGCAAAGGGAATACAGCAGGGGGCTCAGAACGCAGCCCTGGGGTGCTCTGGTGTTGAGGGTGAGTGAGGTTGAGACTTGTCCGCCCATCCTTACAGCCTGTGGTCTTCCGGTCAGGAAGTTGGAGATCCACCGGCATAGGAGTGGGCTGAGTCCCAGGTGTTCCAACTTGACGGTGAGTGTGGAGGGAAGTATGATATAGTCCAGAAAGAGCATTTTGACATAGTTCCCTTTTCTGGTGTCCAGGTGGGTAAGTGATGTGTGGAGAAGGTGAGAGATGGCGTCATCAGTTGAACGGTTTTGACGGTAGGCAAACTGTAGGTGGTCTAGTGTGCTAGGTAGTAAGGAAGTGATGAGGTCTCTGACCAGTCGTTCAAAATATTTCATCACTACTGCGGTCAGAGCTACAGGGCAGTAGTTGTTGAGGGAAGTTGGATGTGGTTTCTTGGAGACTGGGACAATGGTGGCCTCTTTGAGACATGTGGGGATTATTTATTGAAGTAAGGAGAGGTTGAACATCTTCATGAACACAGGTGCTAGCTGGTCAGCAGAGGCTCTTAGGATACAACCTGGGATGCTGTCTGGTCCTGCTCCGGTCTAGATCATGACACCCATCCCTCTCAATTCATAGCAAATAAATGGGGAAGAAATGGAGATAGTGATAGAGAAATGGAGTTGATTTTATTTTCCTGGGCTTCAAGATCACCGCAGATGGGGACTGCAGCCAAAAAATTAAAAGATGCTTGCTACTGGGGAGGAAAGCCATGGCAAAGTTAGACAGTATTCTAAAAAGCAGAGACATCACACTGCGAACAAAAGTGTGTATAGTCAAGGCTATAGTTTTCCCAGTTGCAATGTAAGGCTGTGAAAGTTGGACCATAAGGAAGGCTGAGTGCCAAAGAATTGAGGCCTTTGAACTATGGTGCTGGAGAAGACTCCTGCGAATCCCTTGGACTGCAAGGTGGACAAACAAATCAGTCCTAGAGGAGATCAACCCTGACTGCTCTTTAGAAGGCCAGATCCTGAAGATGAAACTCAAATACTTTGACCACCTAATGAGAAGGAAGGACTCACTGGAGAAGGAAGAGCTGAATACTGGGAACGATTGAGGACAAAAGAAGAAGAGGACAACAGAGAATGAGGTGGTTGGATGGAATCACTGAAGCAGTCGATGTGAGCTTAAATGGACTCCAGGGGATGATAGAGGATAGGAAGGCCTGGAGGAACATTATCCATAGGATCATGATGGGTCAGACACGACTTTGCAACTAACAACAACAAGAAGTATGAGAAAACTACAAAGATCTCAAATGATGCTTTTTTTCCCCGTCAACAGATTATCATGATGTGCCAATAATGGCAGCAAAAATAAAGCTGACATGCAAGATCAATACAAAACTATTAAAGCCATGGTCATAATTGACTATGCAAAGAAGACTGATAATTGATGAAGAGTTTATTATTGTTGTCACTGGCTAAGTTCGCTTTTTCTTTAAGAGCTTAACGTGCTATATCTGGCATTCTCCACAATAAGCCCATAAAATAGGTTAATGACTGGCCCAAAGTTACCCATGAATTTCCATGGTGGGAGGTAGACTTGAATCTGGGTCCCTAGTTCTAGTCTATACTATTAACCATTTTCCTACATTAGCCATCACTGAGTATGGCTATTGTAAGTGCCTATGTGAGTCAAGGTAATTAGCACAACACTAATAGTAAGTGGTTAGCAATGTTCCTTGGCTTCCCAGGTAAACCTTAAGGCAGGAATATACAACTTTCCCCTTTAAGATGTATGCTGAATCATTTCAAAACAATTTGAAGGTGGTTTTCCTTTAATTACAATTAAATATAGTTTATGCAATTATTATATAGTTATGTTTGTGATTATGTAAATAATTGTAACATCAAGAATTACATGTACAGTGTACAACATTTTGGGGAAGTCTGTGAGGGGCACACCCAAGACTGAAAACTCAAATAATTAACTTCTGCTTTAAGGCATAAAAAGCAAAAAGTACATTTGCTCTCATTGCTGTAATGGATAGCTACACATATAACAGAAATCTAATTTAGACATAGACATAGAATAAAAAAGTTGAAAGGAACCTTGGAGGTTTTCTAGTTCAAACCCCTGCTTAAGACAGGAAATCCTACACCACTTCAGTCAAATGGTTATCCAATCTCTCCTTGAAAACTTCCAGTGTTGGAGCATTCACAACTTCTGACAGCAAGTTTTTGCAATGATTAAGTGTTCCAACTGTCAGGAAATTTCTCCCTAGTTCTAAGTTGTTTCGCTCCTTGATAAGTTTCCACCCATTGCTTCTTGTCCTGCCCTCAGGTGTTTGGAGAATAGCTTGACTCCCTCTTCTTTGTGGCAGCCCCTGAGGTATTGGAACACTGCTATCCTAGTCCTTCTTTTCATGAAACAAGAAATACCAAGTTCCTGCAACTGTTCTTCATATATTTTAGCCTCCAGTCCCCTAATCATCTTTGTTGGTCTTCTCTGCACTCTTTCTAGAATCTCAATGTCTTATTTACATTGTGGCCACCTAAATTGGATGCAGTATTCCAAATGTGACCTTACCAAGACATTATAAAGCGGTATTAACAGTTCATGTGATCTTGATTCTGTCCCACTGTTTATGCTGTGTTGGCTTTTTTGGCAGCTGCTGCACACTGCTGACTCACATTTAAATTGTTGTCCACTATGACTCCAAGATCGCTCTCACAGTTATTACTACTGAGTTAGGTACCACACATACTGTACCTGTGCATTTTGTTTTCCTTGCCTAAATATATAACCTTACTATTTTCACCATTGAATTTCATTTTGTTAGTGCCCAATGTTCAAGTCTGTCAAGATCCTTCGGTATCTCAAACCTATCTACTGGAGTGTTGGTTATTGCTGCTAGCTTGGTATCAACTTCAAATTTGATGAGTTCCCCATCTATCCCTTCGTCCAAATCATTGATGAAGAAGTTGAAGAGTACTGGGCCTGAAATGGAGCCTTGGGGTACCCCTCTGCATACTTCCTTCCATGCAGATGCAAATCCATTGAGGACTACACATCGAGTGTGGCTGGTCAGCCGGTTACAAATCCATTTGATGGTGATGCTGTCAACTCACATTTTTCTATTTTATCAAGTAGTAGATTATGGTCTACTTTATCAAATGCCTTACTGAAGTCCAAGTAAATTATATCGACAGCATTCCTCTGGTCCACTAATTTTGTCACTTTGTCTAGGAAATGCAATAAGATTTATCTGGCATCATCTGCTTTTGACAAACCCATGTTGGCTTTTGGTTATTACGTTGTTTGCTTCTAGGTGTTCTCTGATTCATTGCTTGATTATCTTTTCCAGAATCTTCCCTGATATTGAGGTCAGACTGATAGGTCTTAATTTCCTGGATCTATTTTTTTTTCTTTTTTGAAGATGGGAACTACATCAGTTCTTTTCCAGTCCTTTGGCAGTTACATGGTGCTCCAGGATCTTTGAAAGATATAATTCAGAGGTTCTGAGATCTCATCTGCCAGTTCCTTCAGAACCTTGGTGTATAATCCATTCGGTCCTAGGGATTTGAACTTGTCTAGGGTAGAGAGGTGCTTACTTACCATTTTCTTCCCTATTTTAAATTGTGTTCCTAATATGTTTTTTTTTGTGGTGCTGTTTTTGATAGATTGGACTGTTTTTCCCCTTTGTGTAAAGACATGCAAAAAATGGGTTAAGTAGTTCTGCTTTTTTCCTGTTGCTTGTCACTTTCTTGCCATATTTTCCCAGCAATGGACCAATTATTTCCTTGACTTTTTTCTTGTTTTTAACATGTTGGAAGAAGCTTTTTTTGTTATTTCTTACTTTTGTTGCAAGCCTTTGTTCTTTGTGAGCCTTAACTTTCCTCACTTCATCTTTGCAGACTCGGGCTATTTGCTGATATTCTGCCTTAATTATTTTCCACTTTTCATATTTGTCCATTCATCTTTCAATTTGACAGAAACTTCTTTATGCAGCTATGCTGGTTTCTTTTGAGAGCTGTTGTTTTTCTTTTTCATTGGTATTGGGCTTTTATAATCTCACATTTCAAAATTTCACAAGCTTCTTGAATTGTTTTCCCCTTGAGGATTCTCATCCATGGAATTCTTCCCAAGCTCTCTCTAAGTTTATTGAAATTAGTTCTCTTAAAGTCCAAGACTCTAGTTTGACTTTGTTCTATTGTGCTTGCATAATGTTGAATTCCAATATTGCATGATCACTCGTCCCAAGGTTCCTGTAGCTTCAACACCTTCATCTCTATTAGACAGAACGTTAGTGAGAATTTTTCCTCCATTAGTGAGAATTTTTCCATTATCGTTCAGCTTCAGGGTGTGATACATAATACTTAATAGTAATTAAACAGCAAATTTTAAATCAAAAGATACTGAATTCAACAAAATACTGTTCTGATTTATTTATAATGGTGTCACTTCTGCCTTAGAATTAGCAATTTTTCACATAAATATATTTTATAAATACTTATTTTCAAAAACAGAATTTTCTGGCATTTTAACAGATTAACAGAGTTGGAAGGGACCTTGTAGGTCATCTAGTCCTACCCACTGCCAAGTAGGTGACTGTACACTATTTCTGACAAACGGCAGTTCAATCTCTTCTTGAAATCCTCCAGTGATGAAGCTCCCACAACTTCTGAAGGCAAACTATTCCACTGGTTGACTGTTATCACTGTCAGAAAATTTCCCTTTATTTCTAGGTTGAATCTCTCCTTGATCAGTTTCCATCCATTATTCCTTGTCTGGCCTTGGAAAACAGCTTGACCCCTTCCTCTCTGTGGCAGCCCCTCAAATATTGGAACACTGCTGTCATGTCTCCCCTTGTCCTTCTCTTCACTAGACTAGCCATGCCCAGTTCCTATAACCATTCTTCATCTAATGAGTTTCATTAGGAAATAAGAACTTCTATTTTTATCATGAGTTAAATGTTTAATATATTTTATACATACC
This sequence comes from Myanophis thanlyinensis, assembly GCA_017656035.1. NCBI lineage: Eukaryota > Metazoa > Chordata > Lepidosauria > Squamata > Homalopsidae > Myanophis > Myanophis thanlyinensis. The sequence goes on along the minus strand of JAEANM010007370.1, from coordinate 6,059 downwards.
AATATTGGCTTTCCGAGAATAAGAAGGAAACGTGAATAGGTTACCAAAATCTTGATTAGTTTTGTCTTGGGAAACCTTCCTATGATAAAAAGAGAATTTTATTTAAAAATTTCCTCTTCCTAAGCTCCTAAAAAAATCTGCAGAGGAAAGGCATTTGATTTTGTGAAGGACTACAATACAAAGTAAATAATAATACATAATACATAAAATGAATGATTAAATGACTAGTTATATTTCATTTCTGAGTTACCGGTATGTCACTTCAATAGCCAAAAATCCACATACTCCAAATAATATGTATTTAACAGGATGCATCTGTTCACACCTTAGATACATAATATGTCTGTTAATATGCCTCATCCTACAGATGTGTAACAATTTACATTTTGTTAATCTTCATATACTACTACCGTGTTTCTCTCAAAAGACGCCCCACCTAGAAAGGAAGCCTATCACTGTGCATTTTCAATGCATGTGATAACATTAACATCTACAAAATTAGCCCTAATTAAGACCCTGCCCACACCGTGGTGCAGGGGGAGGGCAAGACATACAGGTAAAAATTAAGCTAAGGTAGGGATTGGTGGGTGAAGCTGCCCTACTTACCAGGCCTCGCACCCCTGGCACCTGCATCGCATTCTTCTGTGGGCGCTTGCTGCCACTTGCACACATCGGTCCAGCCTCCATTTTGCCTTCAGATGCTTTCTGGAAAGTCATCTGCAGCCGATAATAGAGCTCTGGCGATGTATGAGGGTGGCAGCAAGCAACCGCAGAAGAAGAAAGTAAGCGTGCACCACCATAGCCTCCGTTTTGATTTCAGATGCCTTCCAGAAGGCATCTGCAGCTCTGTTATTGGCTGCAGAAGGCTTTCCAGAAGGCATCTGCAGCCGATAACAGAGCTCCGGATCGCTCCAATGCTCTATTATCAGCTGCAGAGAGCTTTCCATTTTGTCTTCAGGTGCCTTCCAGAAAGGATGATCCAAGCCAAAAAGAGCGACCCACGTGCCCAATGCGCCTTACCTGGCCACTGGGCTGCTTCTTTTGCAGCTGAAAAAAGCAAGCAATGTGACCCACATGTCTGATCTGGCCACCAAGCTGCTTCTTTTGCAGCTGTGTCACTCGCTCTTTTCAGCTGCAAAGAAGCAGCCTGGTGTACAGGTTAGGTGCGGTGGTGGGTGGGTGGGAATTAAGACACCTCTAAAAAAGAAGCCCTAGTTAGTTTTTCAGGGGTCAAAAGAAAATAAGACCTGAGAGTATTTTTGAAGAAACACAGTAGTTAGAGATTAACAATATATTATTCCAAACCTATGACACTTACTCTGGAGAAGGCTTTGATTTGATTGGAGAGAAATCATATTCATCCTTTTCAAGACTATCTGAGGGCACATATTCATCTTCTCTGTAATTGATGTTTGGAGATGTTTTTACTTTTAGTTCATTAAGATCATTATTGTTATTGGCATCATCATCATCAGCATCATCTTCTTCTTCTGAGAAATCAAAGGTGTATTTGGGCCTTTCAGCTGGAAGGTAGACACAACCATAGTTTCTGTTTTATGTTAAATGTTATACTTTGCATTTCATACTACGAACATTTGAGGAATTCTGTTAAACCTACAGCATTGTCACATATTTTTTGCAATGTATCAGTCTAGGGCAATATGCACTTAATAACAAATCAATACTGTGATGAAAACTAAATAGGCCACCTTTCTGCAAAATTGATTGCATAATTTGTTACACATTCAAAAGATGGTAATTGTAGATATGGTAAATGCAAAAGTCTGGATTACTTTTGTTTTTTCCCCATTGTAAACTTAGTAAGATCCAAAAGGAGATTGACTTCTTATAAGTAGCCAAAAAAAGACAAAAGATGGATAAATACTTACAAATATTTGCAAAATAAGATAATTAGGTTACAAAGCAAGTGAACATATAAAAATACAAATATTTCCAGTAAAATAATTTCACTGGTGAAAAAGTCTTTTAAAAGTGTGCTGTATGGAACTGCTGAAGTTGAGACACCAAGAAAAAACTCTGATAAAATAGTTTCAAAACTAGTCAGATATACAAAGGAAAGGCAACAGATCACTGCAACTTACTGAAAAGTTAAGCTGACACTGGAATGAAATTTAGATAAAATATTGTTGTATATAACAATGATCTATCTGCATGATAGGGATATCAGAAGGAAAATTTTATCTGACAACGCAAAAGCATGAAAATGTCATTTTTTAAAAATGACTTAATGATTAAGCACAACATTATTACTGTAAAAACAGTGATCAATCATTAAAACTATTTTACAATATAAAATTACATTATAGATATTGCCATTGCTACCTGCAGCTCTTCTAAGTAAAGAATCTCTTGGAATAATCACAGGGTCATTTTCTTCCAAGTCACTTTCCGATTTTGATTCATCATCTGACCATGGATTTCGTTTTTTTACTTTTTTTGCAGAAGTCTTTGTAGCAGATGGTGTTCTTCTCACTCTAGTACCTAAAACAAGCAAAACATTAGCAGGGTAATCAGAAAAATAATCTTCATTATATTTTCTCTCATTTAGCACTGATAAATTGCCAGAAATTAATAACATACAGGTAGTCCTTGATTTATAACCATTCTTTTAGTGACCTTTTGAAGTTACAATGGAACTGAAAAAAGTAACTTCACACTTATGAGCATTGCAGCATCCCCCCATGGTCACATAATCAAAATCCAGCCACTTGGCAACTGACATGTATTTATTATAATAAAATAGAACAGAATAACAGAGTGGGAAGGACCTTGGAGATTTTCTAGTCCAATCCCCTGCTTGGGTAGATAACCCAATACCATTTCAGACAACTTCTAATCTCTTCTTAAAAACTTCCAGTGTTGGAGCATTCACAACTTCTGGAGGCAAGTTGTTCCACTGATTAATTGTTCTGTAAGGAAATTTCTCCTTAGTTCTAAGTTGCTTCTCTCCTTAATTAGTTTCCACCCATTGCGCTTGATCTTCCCTTAGGTGCTTTGTAGAAGCTTGACTTCCTCTTCTTTGTGGCAGCCCCTGAGATATTGAAACACTGGTATCATGTCCTATGTACCATGTTCTTTTCATCAAACTAGACACACCCAGTTCTTTATATGTTTTAGCCTCCAATCCCCTAATCATCGTTGTTGCTCGCTTTATAGAGTCTCAACATCTTTTTTATATCATGGCAACCAAAACTGGATGCAATGTTCCAAGTGTGGCTTACCAATAAAGTGGTATTAACATTTCACATGATCTTGATTCTGTCCCTCTGTTTATGCAGCCTAGAACTGTGTTGTCTTTTTGGGCAGCTGAAGCAAACTGCTGACTCATATTTAAATTGTCCACTCTCCAAGATCCCTCTCACAGTTACTATTATTGAGCAAGGTACCACATCATGTACTGTACCTGTGCCTTGTTTTTCTTGCCTAAATGTAGAACCTTATTTTTTTCACCATTTAATTTCATTTTGTTAAATAGCGCCCAATGTTCAACTTTGTCAAGATTCTTCTGTATCTTAAGCCTATCTTCAGGAATGTTGGCTATTCCTGCTAGCTTGGTCTGCAAATTTGATGAGTTTCCATTCCATTCCTAAGCAAGACAGAATGAATGTTGTGCTTAGCAACAGAAATTTTGGGTTCAATTGTGATCATAAGTCGAGGATTCTGTAAATAGATGGTATATATATTCATTTATCATCATTTTAGCCATTGCCTATCCACTGCATGATGAAGGCCTCTTCCTATAAGGTCCTGAGGTTTCTTTTGCCAATTGGGCCCACAATTCTTGCTGATGTCATCGATCCATCTTGTTTTAGGTCTCTTTCGTGGATATTTTTTTATCAAGTGGAATCTATTCTATGACTGCATTGGTCTACCTGATATCAGTTTTTCTTGCTATATGACCAGCTCATTTCCATTTCAATTCTTTTACTCTCTTGATGATATTGTATACATTTGTTTGTTCTATAGTCCATGTGCAGGTCTTTCTATCATGTCTTGTAATGTCGAGCATGTATCTTTCCATGGCACTTTGCACCTCTTGTAGCTTTTGTTATTGATTAGGTTAGTGTCACTAACACTAACATTCTCACTAACATTCTCTTTAATAGAGATGAAACGATAGAAGGTGTTCACTGACATATGTTAGCGTAGCACACACTAATCAAAAAATTTTCTCTTCAGGCATAGGGGGAGGTTGTAATGCTTAACTTGATGAATGCCTACCAACCACATTCAACATGTCGTTCTATTTCCCTTATTGTATCATCTTCCATTAAGATCTGTTGGCCAAAGAATATGTAGTGACCTACTATGTCTGCTTCTTCTCCAGATATAAAACAATTCTTTCTTCATGAATTCATTAAACATAACCTGGCTCTTTTCCAGATTTATTTTTAAGTCAAACAGTTCTTCTGTTTCATGCAGCTCTTGTATTTATCTTTGTAGGTCTTCTGGGTCTTGTGAGAAAAGAACAACATAATCTGCAAAACTTAAGTGATTTAAATAAGTGCCACTGATTTTTATTGTATCTTTTTGCCCAGTCTAGTTTATTAAATACTTCGTCAAGCAGGCTGAGAAAAGGATAGGATATATAGTATATCCATACCTCTCTATATATGTGTATGTATGTATAAAATGTGCAGATTACCATGTCAGTTTTGAATATAAAAATGCAGAATTTAAGAACTGTATTTTTTGCATAATTTACTCATTCTATACATATATAGCAACAATATGTTTCAATGGAATTTCTTGGACTCATAAAGATATGAAGCAATATGTTTGAATTATGGCAACTTAGCTTAAAATAAAAGCAGAGAAATGCAAGATTCAGTTATTCACTCAGCAGCTTTGATCTGCTGATAAAATGATCCACTCCAGAGAATATGTTAAGTAGTTATTACTTGATCCTGCACTTGCCTATTCAGCAGGATTGTAGGTGAAACCCACCATGCAATCCCCAACTTCGCTGCTATCAACACCAGCTTATCTGACACCAGCTGATCCCCAATACCCTTTCTCTCTCAGAAATAGCCAGATGGCAAAAGGAGTGACTTGGTAGCCCTTGCATCAAGTTTGGGGTGGTAATGGTAATGGCACTTGCCCCATAGATATCTTGTCATCTGTACAATGAGATTTTTCATTATGTTAAACTAAATCAGAGATTCAATTTGGTGTAATGTTAAGGCATCAGTTTAGAAACCTTGAAAAGTACATTCTAATCCTGGGTAACTTGGGTAACCAGGCACTTTCTCTCAGCCCCAGGAAGAAAACAATGACAATCAAAACCTTGTTAAAACTGCAGGGACTTGTCCAGACAGTCTCCAGAAGAAAAAAAAATCTAAATCAGGATCTGCAAAATTTTAAAGGAAATTACCTTTGATCTTTATGATTCAACACATATGGATATTAATCAACTCCTTAATGCTATTTTAACTATAGCATTGGTGGATCACATTAAACAGTGCAACTCCTGTAATTTGGTGATCTTGCACATTTTTTTACTATTATGTTAAATTCTACTGGTGAAATGTTTTATTTGTCTGATTGGGTTAAAATTAAAATATGATTCACTTCTTCCTCTGGTTAAAATTGCAACTGAAGGATTGCACCCACTATTACTATACTAATATGTACTTTGTGCCTAGTTCCTAAAAGATAATACTCTTTATCTTTGTTATCAAAAACTCATACCAGCGCAATTCAGTTCAGGGCTATATTTTTCCAGGTATAAATACTGTACATCAGTTGCTATTGTTTCACCATTTTACCTCAGGTAAGCTATTATTTTGAATGGTATTCCTCCTGGAAGCAGATCCCATGTTCTGTTTTTTTCCCCCAATGTCTTTACACCTCAATTTACAATTTCTTTTTGCTTTTGCATTAATGGGGTGCAATTACTGGACTCAGATTCCTTTCTACATAGACTGCCACATGGGATGATCTTCATTCCATATTAATATATGGGGTTTTTTAACTATGTAAATTGAATTTTAAAGTTAATTTATTTAAACTGGTTTTAAATTAACATTTAACGGCCG
>JAEANM010007369.1:0-17791 GCA_017656035.1 Myanophis thanlyinensis | reverse complement strand
ATTGATATTGTTTTTATTGGCTGTGAACCGCCCCGAGTCCTCCGGGAGAGGGGGCGGTATATAAATCAAATAAATAATAATAATAATAATAATCTTTACCCCAATCAACCATAAAAGAGATAGCGAGCTTTGATGCATCAAGAACATTTATATGCCCAAATAACAAATTTATCTACCAACCTACACTACCTGAGATAAACTCCGTAAGAGTTTATCTACACTAAGGCTGAGAGAGAGAGAGAGAGACCGGCCCAAAATCACAGTCAGCTTCCACAGTCACACCTAAGGAAGAACTGGGCCTTCTTGCTCTTAGTCCAGCACCTTAACTACTATACTACCCTTGTGCTCTAATTAAAGATTCTGAAGGAACTACCAACTCCAACTAATAACTGATTAAGCTAGTAACTATGAAAGAAGCTTTGGGCTTTGCTTCCGTATTCTGTCTTTTCTTTGCTAATATCAATTTGCTTATCAGATACTAATTTATTCTGCTCGCTTCTGCAGACCCTTTCTGACATTAGCACAAATAACTGTAATACAAAACCTGTGAATTATTTAAAAAAATGTAAGATATTGTAGATTATTCCTTTTTAAATTGAACTTTAACAGAACAGATGCTTGAAATCTTCTTTTGAAGCATAATAAAATAACAGAATGAATTCTATAATGTGAAAGAGCTTATTTTAGGAAGTCTCTTTTTAAAAAAAAATGCATTATACATAAACATTATTTTTCCCATCATCTACTTGACATGTTAATTTTTAATGGGCATAGGCATTCTCAATAGTATACAGTACACCTCATTTCAGCTTTCCAAGCATTGGAATAATTCCAAAATAAATTAATAAACAAAGAAACAAACAAATTCCAGAATCCTGTACAGCCTATTTGAATAACTATTTTTAAATAGTTCCAAAAGTCTGAGGTAGGGAAAATCTTCCAGTATTTTTAAAAATGAAGATTCATCATACTTCATAAGCAGGACATAGTCCTCATTTGGAGATGATGAACAACATCTGGAATTTTTTCTAACAATGCCTAAGGGATCCTAGAAGGTGCTCAGAAGTATTCTTACGATTAAAGAATAATGTTAGAGCTGTCTGCTTTGCTGCAAGACATCTTCCTCTTTAAATTTGCCACTAAAAGTATAGAAAAAAGTATGACGGGATTCTGAGGGCCATGAAAGGAAGTGGTTTCAGATACACCTGTATCTATAGGTCCTCTGCTGCCAACTTCTACCACAGAGCTTTCCTACAAAAGAATCCACTGATAATAAAGTATTCCTTTCTGAACATGTTGTTTATTCTTTATTGTGGTTTATTCTAATACTGTGGAGAAGAAAATTGAGATTAATTATGTACACTTTTAAATTTACCTGTTTCTTTCAAGTTCCATAGTGCGGTTGAGTCTACCTCTACTGATTTTGATTTCAATGGTAACTGTTCAGAGTCTATCTTTGGTTTCACTGCTGGCTCAATTTCAGACTTTGGCCTCCAGGATGCTATTTCCCCATTTATCCTATGTTCGAAAGTTAAATAATTTTAGCAGCAATTAAGGAAAAATAAAGCATGTATCAAAAACTTTATATATGTTTTTACAAAAATTACATCAAGTTCTTCAAGAATCCAATTCTTCAAATTGTGAGTTAAAGGCTGAGATATATACACTTCTTACATGCAGGTTCCCTCCTTCCATTCTCTTTTATCTAACAATTATACAATTTATGATTTGCATACTCAGCAATTTGGGAAATAAAGTAGAGAAACTGTACTTTACTACTCCATGTGTCTGAGCAAATAACAATAAAAAACAAACAGAGATGGCAGAAAAAAATGTGAATGTAAAAACCTACAGTATGTTCTCCCAATTTCAAAAGGATTCTTTGGAAGGCCAGGATTATAAAGGGTAGATTATAAATTATAATTATAAAAGGTAAATAAGGATGTAATAATAGTTTGCAATATAGTTATATATACAATATAGTTATATATGCAATGTTCAATCTTTGTCTCACAGCAATTTAAAAATGGCATGTCAGAGAATTTCATGCACAACATAGCAAACTTACTTAGAGGCTGATGGTTGCAAAACTGTTTTATCTTGCCATTTTGAAAGCAACATCCCAGCTTTTAATATGCTATTAGCCTTGTTTGGAGGGGCAGGTTTTTTTGGTGGTACTTGGGGAGCCGTTGGTTTAGATATCTTCTGATCCAACACTGGTTTTTCATCTGGCAACAAAGTGAGAGAATAATATTTACCATAAAAATAATTCAGAAATAATTTATGCAATTTTATTCCACGAGCATAGGCGGTTCTGAATAAATATCCCAGTTTGCATGCTGGAAGCAATTTCAAATAAGACTAAGACAAAAACAGCACATAGTTGAATCAAGACCTTCCTTCCTTTAGCTTACTTATTCAGGTTCATACATCTGCAATGGACTCTTTTTAAATGAATGCAAGTGGAATTAAACATATTATTCATAAACTCTGTAAAATATTGACTTTCCCTGGCTGCAGGATTTATTAGCAAAGTATTTGCAGAAAATCATGAAATTTATATTCTTTAAAATGTATGAGAGCCAGTTTGGTCTAATGGTTAAGGCACCAGGAAGCTTTGAGTTCTAATCCTCCTTTTGGCATGAAAGCTGGCTTGGGGCCAGTCACTCTCTCTCAGCTCAGCCCATAGAGTTGTTGTGGGGGAAAATGGGGGGGGGGGGAGAATATGTTCACCATATCGAGTTATTTATAAAAATAATAAAAGTAGGAAAAAACTCTAAAAAAATCTATTTGGGATAGAGTTTAATTTTTTTTACTGCCAACAAAATAAAATTTACACAACTCTTGGCTGCTTTACAAAAACTATTTATTTTTAATCTACGTATGTCTGTAATGTTACACTGAACAGTATTTATAGTTTGTTTGTTTCAGTGATTCCATCCAGCCACCTCATTCTCTGCCATCCCCTTCTTCTTTTGTATTTATAGTTAGTGCTTGCCATTTCAGGGATACACATGCAGTTTCAAAATTCTACAATTATATGATGGAATTTTCCTATTTAGCTCTTTTCTAATACCTGAATCATATGCTTATATTTATATTAAAGCTGCTTTTCTTAAAACTACAGTCCTGAACATTTATGTTTTTAGTTTCAGGGAATAAACCTGATCTTACCCTTTTCTTCATTTCTGAGATGAGGAAACTTCTTGTCCACAGGCAGAAGATCAGCCTTAGAACCTGCAGATAGAGCCAATATTTAAAAATCACACTGCTTTAGTAGAGAAATTATGATAATACTAAAATGTACACCTATCAATTATGTGGCAAAACTAGAAATCCAATTAGAAGTGCTAACTAGCACAGAAATTTTCGTCTTTAAGAACAAGAATTGTTTTATGGTGTAGCCTTTTAAAATTTATATGATTGATTATTTTGTTAAAAATATTTTTTAACTATAGGAAAAAAATAGTTATATACTATCACATGGAAGTATGTTCAGGATTATCTCCTCATCTTTATTTATATAAGTCATGAATTCATATATATAAATTATTGTTACAGGTAAGTCATAATCAATGCATGTTTGAAAAGTGCACAATTTAATTGTGATTTATAAAATGATACTAGGCTGTGACTAGCATGAGAGCAGCTACCATTGAGATTGTAGATGTGTGCAAAATAGAGAAGAGGAAGTTTTCCACTTGAGGAAGGCTCAGAAAAGAAAATGCTCATTTTGAAGAACCACAGAATACGAAAGATACCACATATACTTTTGGTATGGATTTAATTCTCTTTTGCTGTCGTATACCATAGTATTTCATTAAGAATCATATAAAATATATTTAGAATTTTTAATTGGCAATTTCTGTTGAGCTGGAACCAATTATCTTATTTTCCATTCAACTATTGCTTTGAATATTGTGGTGGAATCCCATTTCAGGGGCTTCATTAACTGCACTAATTGAGACCTACAGTATCTGTATGTATAGCAGAAAGTGACGGTTCTCAATAAGTCACATCCTTGTTTCCAATAATGAAAACTGTTTATGTTTCAATACACTCTGGGTATGAATGGATTTCATCTAATAGGCAACATCTTAAAAAACAACCATTCTGTGTGAGACAATTTTTTCACTCAGAATATATTATTTACTTCCAATCAACTACACTCTCTTTTACAATTATGGTTTAATAAAATCTTATCTTACATACCTTGACTTTTTGCAGGAGGTGGTGGCTTCTTTGGCTTCTGCAAAGTGGACAACATATAAATAACTAATATTCATGCCAAGTATTTTCTTGAATTAAGACCCAGAAGACAACAGGTATACTCAGTAACTTAATTGTACTGTCTATAAGTTACTGGTGCAAAGATTACAAATAGCTTCTTAGGCAGACCAAAGTTTTCGAAAATGATCAGGAAAATGATTGTCTCTTCTTGAGAAAGAGGAAGCAGAGAAGGCAGGGGGAATAAGCAATTCTCTTTCTCCTCTATTTTATTTGTCTATCAAAATTGTATGCCATCCATCTTGCCAAAAGCGACTCTTCTTTCTTAGAAATCTCTTAATCTCCATAAGCAGAAATTTTATTATTACTCATTTGGAAATAAGAGAGTATCTGTGAAAGTAAGATTAATGTACAGGTAACTATTATTAGCTACCCTTTCCAGAAAACGGTGCAATTGACATACAAAGATAATCAAAAAAATTACTAGCAATCTGGGAACAAAACAACAATGAACCCAATTTTTCAAGTTCACTGAATTGTATCTAAAATAACAACTAGAAACCTGTCTAATTTAAAAAAAAAAACATTCTGTAACACAACATTCAGAATATTTCCTGGTCCTTATCTACAATTTTCTGGTGAAATACAATTAAGAAATTGAATGAATTAGACTGATAAAAAGATCAAGAATTTGAAGACAGCATTTTGTACTTAGCAAATTTTTATTTTTTTTTACTTGCATGAAATATTTGGTGTCACTAAGGCCATTTTATCTCTAACTTTAGATTGTTTATAAACAATTAGTATTATTCTTGATACTGGGTTCTGGATGATATTACCTTGAATGTCTCTCTGATTTGATTATTTTTCATTTATTCCTTTATTCCTAGTCTACCACCTGTTCCTGGGATATCTGTCAAAATTTGGTCAGGAATCTATTCTGTAAGTTTATTAAAGTCATTCCTAGAATTCCAAGTATACAATATGTATTGTAACACCTTTCACAAATACTTGTCACTAGTGCAAGTTCCATTTATTCTTTATCCTTTACATAAATCCATTATTCTGTATGATTTAGAAATATTTCTATAATCCCTATTCACCACACCTTCCAATAACCCAAACACTCAATTCAAGAGTAACATATGGCTTACTAATATGCCAAGAAGAAAATTTAGATCTTTGTAAGTTTAATTTTGCTGAGGGTTTTAAGTACCCAAGCCAGGATCTTTATTTGAATTAAAAATATTTCAGAGCCCAAAATGAAAGTACTAACATTATTATAGATATACATCACTTTGGGTTCACATTTCCAAAAGAAGCTTCAGAATGATGGGAATGCAAATGTAGCATTTGTCTACATGACCTCAAAGCAGTGCAGATGTATGATTTAAGAATTAGGAGCATTTGTTTTCAGAAGCTGAAGACGGGGTTGCATCCATGACTCTGCACATTCTGAAGCCCTTTTTGGAGACTGAATGTGAAGTGCTGACCAGTGCTAGTAATAGCATTTGTCTCAATCCCATCTTCCAAGATCACTTCATTGCTCTTCAGAACAGGGCTACGTGAAAAAAGTTAGGCCACATGATAATGACTAGACCATTATATCACCCAAATAAGATTTCTCCAAAGAGCTCCATTGTTATGGCAATGCTATATTAACAGAACAATGGCATGGCCAAAAAAATTTAAAAAATAATATGAGGAAAATGGAATGTTGAATTATGAAAAAAGCCTGCGACACCATATATATGAATCTATAAAACACACTACTTGGTTATTAAATTAGCTTTTTAAAGAAAAGCTTAAAACTTTTTAAAAACTTCAATGAGTACTTACAGGGAAATCTTTATCAGATTCATGAATCTGAACTGCAAAATTATCTGGAAAAACTCCTTCTTTACCATTAAGAATGCCTCTCCACCATCCTTCTTCCCCAGTGTCCTAAAACAAAATTACTAAATGTATATTCATTTTACACAACAAATTTTCAGGCTTTATCATCTACTCACCCTGCTTATATTAAGTTGCAGTTTTTTAGAAATTGAGTCACGTATTGCACTAAGCAATTAATTATGTGCTAGATTTTAAGATTTAATATGAGATATGTTCATGATCACTGAATAAGCAAGAATTTGCTCTAGGATCATAAACCAGTTTGGAACATGGTTTGTTGTTGGCTTATTGGTTGCAAATATTACTCTGAAAGCAGAGCAAATGATTATGCATACTTTGTGCTTCCTGGTTTTATTTTTTATTGAAATGAGTATATCCTTACAGAAATTCATCTAAACCGTATGAATAGAATGAAGAGATAAAAAAAAGAATAGGTGAAATATACAATGAATATTTTTGCCTGCCTGCATAAGGCCTGATTTGTCTTGGTTTCTTTGCTTTTGACTTGAGTGATATGTGAATCAGTCCATCATGGCTTGGTCAAAAATCGCGGTTTAAAACTGTCCCCTAACTTTGTATTGGTTTGTTTAGCTATAAAATGTTCACCACAAGTGTGGCAAATATTGATACTATGGTGGAAGGCATCCCATGTTAATAAAATGCCAAGCCAATGCTTTATTCTTTTAAGTAACTTTCTTTTAAGGTACTTGATCCTTTCCTTCTCAAATGTTAAAATGTAAACAGCTGACCAAAAACTTCCTTTGATAACCATTTCTAATTCAGTAAAGGATTGTGCTGGAACTCTTTCACTGTGTGTAGAATCATAGAAGAGATTTCAAAGGCCATGTAATCAAATCTCCCGCTCAGCATAAAACTGCTAAAACAGTTTGGAGAGATGGCTATCCAGCCTGTATGAAGACTCCATTGAACATATCATATCATTTCATGAGGTAATGATATATGTGACATGCTATATATCTATATAAATTTATATGCACGTATAGATAGCCCTTGTTTAACTGTTCAGTTATGACAGTGATGAAAAAGTACTAATGCTCACATGTATGACCTCTGCAGGTCTCTAAAACAAAGGAAAGTGCAGTCTCACTTAGTGACTGCTTTGTTTAACTGTGCTGTCAATCCGAAATTGTGATTACTAAATGAGGACTACCTGTAATGCCCTAGATTTTTAAAAATTCTTTCAACTCAACTCTTGTTATTGGGAGTATAACTAGTATTACCAATGTGGGATAATAAGGAAATTTTCTAAGAACCTAGAGAAGCTGATATATGAGGAAATGAAGTGTGTACGTAAGTAATAAACATTGATGTGAGGATTCATCCTTGCTTTACTCCTTATTTTGTTGATATTGCTTCAGTGAGCAATCTATATAAACTCCTTCATTCTGGTAAATATAACTGAAAAGAACTGCTGCTATAGATACAGTAGATGCTTATCTATGCTAGTATTATCTAATTTCATCAATAACCTACTTCTATTGAGTCAAAGTATGCAGTCAAATTAGTAATTGTTACATTTAAATGTTTTATGGTACTGATCTCATATTTAGAAGCAAAGTAAAAAGAAAACCTGACAATTGTCAAACATGCTCTGACCTTTCCTGAAATCTATTTGTTCATTATAAATAATCTTATTAGTCTCTACCCAGTCTTCTAGTTTGTCTAATACTGTCTTGACATAAAATTTAATAGGAATATCTACAAGGCTGATTGATCACTAATTCTTAGGATTTTCCTTGCTCCTTTTTAATAGTATAGGTATTATTATATCTAAGCTACAATGCTCCAGATAGGTTCCGGCTGCAGAAAAAGTGCTTTATGACCAGTACTCAAAATTGTGACCATTGCACCATTTCTATGGTCCTCACAATGCTGGCACTTAGCAATAGGCTTGCATTTATGACCAGTTGCAACATCATGCGGCCATGTGATCACAATCTGAAATCTTTTTAGCTAGTTTCTGGCAAAAACAGCAAAAAATATCCATTAGGGAAGCTGGATTCACTTAACTACAGTGGTAAAAATGGTCATAAAATTGGGTCAATCGTGTCATGACTCATTTTTATGACTATCCTCTTACAACAGAAATCCTGGATCCAGTTGTGGTTGTAAGTCAAGGACCAATATTTAAATATAAATAACTTACCTTACTTATTATTTGGATAATATCACCTTCTTTAAAATAAAGTTCATCTTCGTGGGTACCTTCATAGGCAAACAAGGTTTTGCAGTATTCTTTAGCTTAAAGGAAGAAATGAAAATTGTGACCACTGAGCACATTCCAATGGTTGTTGCTTGAATACAAATGTCTAAATAATAAGTCATTAATGGGGAGATCGGGTGACACTTAAAAATGGAATGTCTATTAAATCTGAATGAGATCTTGCACATGGATATGGGAATTGAATGTTATGTGTATGCATTTTATGGATTTTATGCATGCATAATTTACACAGGCATGAAATCATCAATAAGATTATGGTAATTCATATTGCAGATATGAGTCACAGAAAGATTCTGCCCATTGCATACACAGTCCACTAAACCAAAAAATACTTTATGTATTTAATTTGTATTACTTTACCATAAAGTATGGCATATTACCAAAAATTATTTAAAAGCTATGCTAGTAAATGATATAGAATCACTCCACAAAATAATCAGGAAGAGATAGGAAGAGTATGCATTTGACCTTCCTCTCATTTATGAGCAATTGAAATAAGATGAGGAAGCGACTGAGGAACAATAGCAACTAAGTTATTGAAATGATTTACTGAAGTCCTCAGTTCAGAAAAGACAAAGGAGAGCAAAGTCAAGGGAAAATCTATCATTCTATTAGATCAGGTGTGTCAAACTCGCGATGACACGTTGTCATCACATGACGTATCACAACCTTTTTCCCCTTCGCTAAACCAGGGGTGGGCGTGGCCAGTGCATGAGGCATCTGGCTCGCAAGCCACAAGTTTGACACCCCTGTACTAGATAAACCAATATTTATAATGGAAAATTATGATTACATTTTTGCTACACAAGATAAATAGAATAGTCTTGGGAATCATGCAGCAGAATGCGATATATCTACAAGCAGTAAAGAAATAAATTACTATCAACTATCTTCACCATCACTAAAATGAGAGTTGCTTTGATGCCTTGTCACGCTTAAGATATTTTAGCTATGAAGGTAAAATGTGGCAGGATTACACTAATCAAACATAGCAAATGGAAATTACTATTAGGATATATATTCCTCACCCAGGTTTTAAGAACATTTTTTTCAAAAAACCAGGAATGCCTTTTGAGAAATCAATTCTTATCAAATATTATATATTAAATATTTTAAAATTAAAATAAAGTAGATATAAAATCATACGTTTTTGTTTGCTTTCCATTTCTACTTTTGCTATTTCTGTTGCCATTTCTGATTTTGTTGTGCCATGGAATGAGGTTACTTTTGGTCCAGATGGAAGATTAGGTAATGGCTACATAAGAACACAGGGATAAAAACAAGAATTAGGCAATTGCCAAATGTATTTTAATTTGTGATCTTAAATCACCTCAGAAAAATAAATTGTAACTTATGAATCTTACAAAGCAAGAAGTTAATGAAACGTATTTCTTTTATTTTCAATGCATTTAAATACAATGAAATATATACTGCTTCTAAATGAAAATATTATCTATCTATTTGAAAGACTAATAATAGGCCGCAAGTCAAAGCATATTTTATTTATATATAATAAATTTTCTGAGCCAGCCTTCAGGTTTCTGTGGATATCAGCTCATTATCTCCAAATTTTGCACATTAATGCGTTTAATCTTTATTAGCATTCCATGTTTTTATTAGGTGTTATTAATGTGCATTAAAATTTCAACAGTACTGGAATAACAACAACTTCATCCTACAGAGGGCAACATTAAATCTAAGAAATCATATAAAACAGACAAGGCAAGACAAACCTTTATATAACTGGAAGGAAATTACACATGGCAATAAAACAAAGCTCTACTAGCTGCGAAAGACTTCTAAAGTCTACTTTGCAAATGTTCTTATATTAGAAACCACAAATATAGATGTCAAAATATAGATATACAAATATGTGTAAAGTGTTTATATATAATAAATCCCAAGAACACATATGAAGACTTAACATATTTTAAAAAAATAGATTACATCTAAGAAGAAAGTATAGATCAAATGATAAATATGCCTATGTATAGTTGGCCGTAACATTTAAAAATTAGCTCAGCCTGTGGAGAAGGGTACAACTACAACATAAACTATGAACTTTTGGGCTAAGTGTGACAGGGATAAAGTTAGTGAGCTTCTGTGGCTGAGGATGGACTAAAACATAGGTCTCCCCATTCCTGGTCAAACAGACTGCACTGGCTCTCAAATTTTCCCAAATTATACATAAGAATACAATTTTGAAGATCTGGAGAATACAGTAAACTGCTCATTGTAAAAAGTATCAATAAGATGGTGCATTGTGGCCACTGCTGCAGAATAATGTTACCTGTGAAACAGCAACTCTTAAGAAAAGGCAGAATAAAGTTCTTCAAAAAATAAACAATCTTGTTTTTTATAAGGTACCACAAGGTACACAAACTTTTTATCACAACATGTACAATTTCTCCATTTTGAAATGTGTATCATTTAGCCTTTATCTTACCTTATCTTGCTTTTTTTCTTCTGAATCATTACTAGACAATCTTGGCTTAAGTTTTACTGAGCCTTCTTTGAAAATATCTCCAAACCCAACTCCTCTGATTTTCTTTGGTTGTGCTATCTGTGGAGACTCACTACCATTCCCAGGTGAGGTTGCAGGAGACTGTGGTCCATGAAAAACAGATTCTAAAAATGGAAAAATTAGGTTAGCGCTTATGTTTATGCTTAAGCATCCACACAGGGCCCACTAAGTATGTGTTAGCATTGGGATTTTCAGTGCAGGATCTATTACATTGTAAATTACCCACTTCATCAAACTCATTACGGATCTCATTATGTTTATGTAGTTTATGTTATACTTTTAGTATGGAGACTCTTTATTATGTTCATATTTAGCTCAACCATTTGACTTTACTTTGATGTTGTACTGTATATAGCAGTCCTCAAGTTACGATGGCATTAGGGACTGGATTGTTTTGCTAACTGATGTGGTTGTAAAGCACATCAGGTGACAGCATCACTTAATACAGTGTTTCTCAACCATGGCGACATTAAGATGTTGGAACTTCAACTTCCAGAATTCCCCAGCCAGTTTTGCTGGGTGGGGAATTCTGGGAGTTGAAGTCCAAACATCTTAAAGTCACCAAGGTTGAGAAACACTGACTTAGTAGCAATCCTGGCAGTGCCAGTTTTCATTGTAACCCCAAGAAGGTCAGGTTGTTAAATGGGAAGCCAGTATGGAGGCCAGGGATGCCCAGTGCAGAACCACTTGGAGGGAAGAGGGTGCAGCATCGTGCAAGTGCAGGGAGGCCTGAAGTTGAAACCAAAGCTTCTACAATGCATGAGAATGAAAAATTATCTATTCTGAGATCATCAGGGGTGTTTTCACAAGGATGTCCTTGAGCTCCAGCTCTGTCTCAGATTTAACTGTTGCAGTTCTATTACATGATGTTTTTCCGACTGTAACCTTTCTCCTTATTACTTGTATAAAGAAATGAAACACTAGAATGGGGCAAACAGATAAAGATGACAGGAGGAGAAAATTTCACCATAATGTGTTATTTTTCTGCTCTTTGATTGAACATGTCTTCAATCTGAGTATAATTTATATCAGTTAAGACAAAAGTAGAGATATTATTCAAATATTGTAAAGTTAAAGCATTAAAATATTTCTAGATAAGCATATACATAAACTCTTAACATTCCAAATTTTAAAAAGACACAAACATACTTATTTGGCGGCAATTGTAATGTATCATACATATACATTTCATTAGGGCCATTCAATCAGGGGTACACGTTAGTTAAAATCTCATTATCATGATTAAATATGGCAACAGTCAGAGCCCAAAGTGAATACATTTATAGCCCTTACTTCAATGGGATTCTTTTCTCTAAATGTGATTCTCCCATCCCAAGGCTACATGAGATATGGAGGAAATAATAATAATTGCAATTAACCTATTCAGGAATATGGCTTGGAGACAATCCAGGAATAGCCTAACTACAGATGAGTCTATCCTTCACATAAATAATCAAATGTAGCAATACTTAATGACAATTATGCTATCATGACAGGGCTGTTGACCAAAACAAAGTTGGATCTCACTAGGACTATACAGTAACCTTCCAAACAATGAGGAGCCTCATATAAATTTGAATTCTTCAAATACTTACATGTGTTCAGTTTTGAGAAAATTGTCTCTAAATGAACTAATAAATGTGCTTGAGATTAAGCACTACATGCACTTACTGTAACTAAAACTAATCTTTAACTTCGCACTACATATAAATGATACTATTACTAATTTAGAGTAATAGTAGTTTAGAACTGCCCAATTCCAGAATGACTCTGTGAAGTATACTCTTAAAAATAGAAAACAATTTTAAAAATTCTATGTGTCTGGACAAGCCATATCTTGCCAAATCATCGGAGGCGGATGTTCCATAAGTTGGGGCAGCCATGGAAAAGGCACATTTCTGAGATACCACTAAGTGGCAGGATTTCAGGGAAGGAATCTAGAGGGTACCGATCCTATCCAATCTAGAGATATAGGCAGATATTCTTAGGAAAGGTTGTCCTGCAAATGGTCATATCCCATGCCCTTTAAAAGTGATATCCAGCATGTCAAATTGCACCTGAGATTGTATTGATTCTTAAGGCATCCCATAGTTGAAGGGCAGAAGGCACCATCTTGGCTGGATTAAAAGGTTGATTCCTGTCAGTGCCAATTGGAATGGACTTCTGAGAAAAGGAGGAGAATCAGCACATTACAGTGCTTTCACCTTCTAAGCCCTAAAGTTGGTCCACAAAGACATAATAACACAGTATCAAAAGATACTGAGAAGAGCAAGGATGCATACAACACCTCATCCTGGCTCCACCAGGTCATCAGCGAGTATGACCAATATCGTCTTCGTATTGAATTCCAGCCTGAAACTGACAAAAATAAATTCAGATAATTATTCTACTTTCTGATTGCCTGTATTTTATTACCTGTATCTTCTAAGCTTTCTTGTACTTCTCCATCATCTGTTATCTCTAGTTCTTTTACAAAGTTAGAAGGAAAAAGGCCCGTCTTGCCATTTAAAGTGCCACTCCACCAGCCTTCTTCCACCTGTGAAGAAAAATGATGTTGGATTACCTCTAACATGAAAAGATGCTCATCGTTCTCACCATTAGAGCAAAAATGGAGATATGCAGGAATTCAGGAGTACATTGAATATGCAGGACTAGTACATATACTTAAATTGTCAGATCACGTGAGGCAAGGAATAGTGGTGTCGGACAAGGAATAAATCACTCACAAATGGATAGAAATTGCTCTACATAACTGTATGATACTAAGAAAACAGAGCAATGGGTGATACCACTCTGTTCAACTTTACACCAAACTTAAAGTATGACTTTAAGTATATTTACAAATAACAAAGCCAAGACCAATTTAAGAAAACAGACAATTTGTGCCAATGTCTTGCAACCAGAAGAGAGAAAATACTATATTGTGGCAGTATAAATTGGAGGAAAAAAGAATGATCTTTAGTTTTCTTTTATGTTAGATTAGTAACTGACTGCAAGTTCTAAGGCAGGGGTGTCAAACTCTATTTCATTGAGGGCCGCATCAGGATTGTGTTTGACCTTGGAGGGCCTGGCTGTGTGTGTGACCAGGGGTAGGCATGGTCATGGTGGGCATGGTCAAGATGGGCATTTGACACAGGCTTAAGATGTGGGTTTTTTTTCTTCTCTTCTTTCTTTCCACAGTTCTTTACTATAACCATTTTCTTATCTCTTCTATCAGATATCATGGGCAAACATTTATTATTTATTCTTCATACTCCACTAAACTTTTTATTTCTAAATTTATACCCTATTGTTTAATAAAATTGCTTTACCAGGCAGAAACTCAACTAACAATAAAAACACAATAGCATAAATAACATGATAATACAAGATCTAACATCAGAGATACGTAAATTTCCAGGATAGTAAACAGAAATGGCTATCAATTATAGATCGTTGATTGCAGATTAAATGGATTTACAGTATGTAAAATTTGGCATTAAACTGTAATATTAATATAGGATGTTGCTTGTTTTCTATCCAGATCAGGCACCTACTTGAGGCCACATAATTGTTATCCAGTCTCATCTAGTCCACCTGCAGGACTGCAGAGGCCTCTGCATGGCCCGTGTTTGGCTGGCAAAGTGCTGCTGGTGGTCAGGGAGGCCAAAAACGGACCATGTGGGGCCTCCCAGGGTCTCTGTGAGGCCTGTTTTTGGCCAGCAGAGGTTTGCTGGAGGCTGGGGAGGCTGAAAACAGACCATGCGGGGGCCTCACGGGGCCCATTTTTGGCTGGCAGAATGCTTCTTTGGACAGTTCTTTGATATTTCCAGGCAGGCCCCGTGGGTCAGATTTAAGTACCCTGCGGGCCAAATCAGGTCGGTGAGTCATGACTTCAACACCAAAACTACCATAACCAGGAAGTTTAGAAGGTAAGCTTGATGTAGACTCTTAGAAGGCTGTTTTAATGGCTTGTAAGATCTGTAGCACGTTTGTTTTTCCAGAGGATGTACAATTGGTGCTTTTGAAAAATAACACAAGTACTCCTCATTTAATGGCCACAGTTGGCACTGGCAACTCAGTGGCTAAGTGATGCAGTCACTAAGAAGAAAATAATGTGACTACTTCTGTGCTTACAATTTTACTTCCTTTTCCAGTCCTTTCTTATATTCCTTTTTCCTTACTTCTCTGCCTTTTGGAATGCTCAAATCAGCATTGGGATAATTATCGAGAAGGGAATTAATGTTGGTATTTACATTCACTGGAAAGGAAGGGATTACAAGAGAGTAAACAGGCACACAATGGGAATACACATGGAAAGGAATGTGCTAGCAGCAGCTATCTACCTAATGCATTTGTGGCTTCAAGTACCCTTGGTTAGGAGGCAAACAAAAGCCCAAGGTGGGAAAATGATTAATGTATCATCAGTTATAGGCAGCAGCTGGCAACCAGATAATTAAGGTAACAGCTGAGCTTGTTACATTGCAGTTAACACCTTTTGGGAAAGCACTGCAGAGAAAAACAGCTCAGGAAGAGATCAATTGTTTAAGCAATCTCTTCACTTTGTCAGAGGAGAGAAAAAAGAAAAAGATGGGTCAGGTACAGGACAATGGGTACTAATTATAATGATAAACACCTGACCAAGACAAACACACTGAAGATGGTCAGTGGATGCCTTGGTCACAAAGTTATTTTTTTCAGCACCTTGTAATTCTGAAGTCACACAAGCAGTTGGTAAACAAGATATTTATATAAAGTCAATTGTAGTCTTTATCTTTTTCACAGTGAAAGCAGCACAGAAATAAAAATATCTAAAACAATTATTTTTTACTCCATGTATACTACTGCATGAACCTGAATTTGGTTTATGTGGTTCTTTAAATGAAACTGAGAGATACTTCTAGGTCAAAACAGATATTTGAGTCTCCGCGGTCTTAATAGTAGGCATTGTAGAAAGAGAACTATATTAGTCAATGGCAGACAAAAATCAGAAGTGTGACTGGCACCTTTGAAGACTAATACATTTGTATTAAAAAGCATTAAGCATTGAGCTTCTCATTTCTAGTATTTTAATTACTATAGTAAATATCTATATAAGAATATTCTTCTCTACAGAAGAAGAAATCTCTATATAATAACACTATCAGACCTAACTTTCCTATTTCAATTTTTCAAAGTCCTTCAAGCATATATCATAAATAAGAACTATAATAACCATCTAGTTAATTGTAGGACAGAAATCTTCAGTCATTGTCTTTTTGATAGTTTGGAATAGTAATAGCAAAACAGACATTTCTAGATTTCAATTCAGTTATGACTTTCAGATTTATTTTTTCACAAAAATTCTTTAAAATAACTTACCTCTTCATTCACATCTACAATGTCACCTACTTTCAGTTCTAACTCATCCTCATTGTGAGGAGTGTATTCAAAGAGAACTTTACATGGTCGCTTTTTCGACCCTGTTGATAATAAGAAAAGTTATTCAAAATAAAGTTTCATTAAAACGTCGAATCTATTGTTTATGATTAAGGACACTTAAATGATAAGAGTAGATGTAGAACGTTCATTGCTCTATAAAAGAAATAAACTGATTTATACATCCCTTTCAATTATACATACATTTTGGCATAAAATTTGTAGCACACTATCCTCCCAGATTTAATACAGGAATTTAGAATCTTTGGCAACATGCTGGATAAAAAGTACTGTAAAAGGCTTCTGCTCTTGACCTAAAGAGGTATCAGCCCCTGTCTCCAGAGCCCCTGGCTCTGTGTTTTGTTGAAAGAGTTGTGGATGATTTTTCCTTTTCCTTTAGAAAAGCAACTCTATGCAGGATATATTAAGGAGCTTATCACTCGCTACCAAATATTCAGACATGGAGAAAAGAACAATATACGCAATGAAGAGAAGAGAAACTAAGGCACATGGAAAGAATTCCTTTTTCATTCTGCAAGGATGAATCAAGGAATGACTTTCCCTTCTTGAAATCCCACCAGAGATATCAGCTAGTCAATCAGAGATGGATGGAGAGAATTTGGACTTTGGATTATATTCAGTTTAGTTCAGCAACACTGAATCAGCTGGAAGGATGACCAACTTGCTTCAAGTCACTACTTCCTTGTTTTTCATCTGTAAACAACTTCACAAAATTCTGTATGCATTCAAAAATGTTTAACACTGTACCAATCAACAGTTATGTTATCATCATTTCACTTAGGCAATTCATAGATATCTACAATTTGAAGGCTAAGTGCCTAAAGTTTTACATGTTGGAAAATGCAGTTTCCTTCTTTAAAAAAACCAATGAGTTAGAATTATTCATCATAAATGCAAATTTTGAAAAGGGTTGTGGTTAATTAATTTGAATTATTAGAGCTGATTTTCTTTCATATCTGGGCCTTTTAATTACAAACTCCAATACTACTTCTCCAATTTAAATTTCTACTGCATTCTGTACTAACAACTACTACAATATTTTGAATCTAACATGCAGGAAAATGAAGAATGGATAAAAGGTTTTTTGTCTGGTCCTGACAAAAAACCTTTAATCCATTTTCTAACCGATCGCTATCAACTTGTATCCCGATTTAAAGTCTATCAAGTAATTTCATTTGAACTCTCAGTCTGTTTTATTTACTAGATATGCATGAAGTACCTTTATTTCATTAATTTGTTTTAGCTTAAAGACATCTGCAATTGCCTCTTATTGAATGAATTTTGGAATGTTTTTTTTTTCTTATATTTGTTCTGTTCTTAGAAAGTAGCCCAAGAAGAAAAACCAAGAGCCATCTGCAACATTTGTAAGAGCTACTATAGTTAGTCCTCACATAGTTCAGAGTTATAACAGTGTTGGAAAAAGTGATTGGCAACCTATCCTCAAAGTTACAACTCTTTATTTATTTATTTATTTATTTGAT
>JAEANM010007368.1:1315-17791 GCA_017656035.1 Myanophis thanlyinensis | reverse complement strand
TGTTCAAGTCTGTCAAGATCCTTCTGTATCTTAAGCCTATCTTCTGGAGTGTTGGCTATTCCTGCTAGCTTGGTGTCGTCTGCAAATTTGATGAGTTCCCCATCTATCACCTCATCCAAATCATTGATGAAGATATTGAAGAGTACTGGGCCTAAAACAGAGCCTTGGGGTACCCCACTGCATACTTCCCTCCATGTAGATGCAGTTCCATTGAGGACTACACGTTGAGTGCGATTGGTCAGCCAGTTATGAATCCATCTGGTGGTGATGCTGTCTAACCCACATTTTTCTATTTTGTCATGTAGTAGGTTATAGTCTACTTTATCAAATGCCTTACTGAAGTCCAAGTAAATTATATCGACAGCATTCCTCTGGTCCACTAAGTTTATAATTTTGTCAAAGAATGCAATAAGATTTGTCTGGCATGATTTGTTTTCGACAAACCCATGTTGGCTTTTGGTTATTACTCTGTTTGCTTCTAGATGTTCGCTGATTCGTTGCTTGATTATATTTTCCAGAACGTTCCCTGGTATTGAGGTCAGGCTGATAGTTCTGTAGTTTCCTGGACCTATTTTTTTTTCTTTTTTGAAGATGGGAACTACATCAGCTCTTGGATTGCCTTTTGAAAAAATCTGGCCTTTGAAATTTATATGGATTTGTTCCCTACTTGGTTTTAAAACTAAAAAGCAATCTCAGTTTACATTAAACACTGGCAGGGGAAAATCAGAATGGTTGGAAGCAGTTAAGTATTTATTTCATCTCTTTGCCCCATGGGTTTTCCTCTGCTTTAATGTGCAGATGTGGGAACTCTTGTTTGCTTGGTTCAGTGTCTCCTGTTTTGCCAAGTGTCAGAGCAATTATCAGATGCCCAGGCAATTGGTTCTTTTGGATTCAGAGACAGTAATCACACCCGTGAATAAAGGGATTTTAAAGCTTTATTATTAGCTCAAGCAAACAGATTTAAAAGCATAAAAAGCATACATACCAAGCAAAATGATACCCAAATTTCTTACAGGCTGCCAGAAGCTCCTGAAAAAAATGACAGCAGAGATGTCTTAAAGTGGCCAATTTTCATAGTACCCAGTGCTAGGGTCTGTGCCAAAGGTCCCAACCACAACAATTCCAAGGGTGGTTGCTATTGTTGTTGTTTACCAAAATCTGGCACCACAACTCTGCTATGGTGATGAGATTGCAGGATCTGACCTTAACTGTGTGGCACGTGCCTCTGAGATGGAAATTAAAAGTCATAGGCTTTCACAGTAAGAAAAGCGTTACAGCTTGGTGAAGACTCTCCCCTCTTTCTCCTTCATTCATTAGCAAGGGTAAAAAAACAAATGGATTAGCTCAGAATGAGTTCTAAACTTCTAGACTTTCTTTAACACGAAGGATAAATCAAAACACGTCACTAAACTCCTGAAATAACTGTGGTCTTCTGCATTGCCCCTGTAACTTCCCATCTGGTTAGATTAGGTTCCTTCAAGTAGAGATGCAGGGCTAGTAAAGTTTTCTCTGTTCCTTTAGTTCTTGACCAAACATCCCCTGAAGCGCCTGGGATCAGGACCAGAAGGGGAACGAGATATTCGGGAGCATGGATTTTTCCGCTGGATGGACTGGGAGAAACTGGAACAGCTGGAAATTGCTCCACCTTTCACACCTAGGCCCGTGAGTAGCTGTTGGTTGCAAAATGACAGGCTCACCGATTATTCCTCAAATGGAGTTTATGTTATTCTGCTAGCCGCCATGTTTTTAGAATAGAAAACTAAGAGAGGACTCACCAAGGAAGGTTACACAGACTTACTCAGTTTACAATCACAAGTGGAATCAGAATTTCCATTGCTAAACAAGGCAGTTGTCAAGTGAGTTGCACCTGATTTTATGACCTCTTTTGCCACAGTTGTTAATTGAACCACTGTGGTTATTAAGTGAATCACGAGGTTGTTAAACAAATCTATCTTTTCTCATTGACTTTGCTTGTTGGAAGCCAGCTGGGAAGGTTGCAAATCGCAATTGTATTTGCAAAATATAAATACATGCTAAGCGCCAAGCGATCAAATTTTGACCACATGATCGTGGGAGTGTTTCAGTGATTTACAGTGCTGTGGTAACTTTGAACAGTAGCTAAACAAATGGTTGTAAGTCGAGGACTACCTATATGAGTTCATATGGTTCTGGACAAAGAACTCTTTGCAGAAGCTTGTTTGTCTTTTTTCCCCTCAAAATCTGTAAGTATAAAATTCAGAATGTGTGTTCATCGTTAATTTCATAAATCGTTAGGAAAAAGATGGTTGTATTAACAGACTGAAAAACAATTCTTTTCTTCTCTCAATATCTCTTCTGTCCTTTTCTTTTTCTATCTCTGCTCTAGTGTGGCCGGAGTGGCGAAAACTTTGACAAGTTCTTTACACGGGCGCCACCAGCGCTGACACCTCCAGACCAACTGGTTCTGGCAAGCCTCGATCAGAGTGAATTCCAAGGATTTACCTACATCAACCCTGACTTCGTGCATCCCTCCACATTGCGGCAGGGAAGCCTCTCCCCAACCGGCATGCCTCTCTCCCCAACCGGCATGCCTCTCTCCCCAGCAGGAATGATCCCTTCTCCTACCTCCCTAGTGTGAGAAGGATCCGTAATCACTCAACATCCCCATATTAAACCTTGGCTGTTGGACTCTGTTCCTAAGAGCACGAGTCCAAGTTGAAATCCAATCCTAACTCTAATCCCCCAGAAATATTTTGTTAATTGCATTCTCTGGTGTGTCGCTTCCCTCCTTCCTTCCCTCCTTTAGGTGCGATCAAACTGGTGAGGTTAAAAATGAGAAAATGCACGCATGTGTGTGCGCACGCACACACACACTAATAGATAGAGAGATACAAATACTCGGATCAAAGTTCCCCAACCTTTCTGGCTTTGCGGACTGGCAGAGGGGGAGGGGATGGTTCTGTGTGAGTGGCGGGCACACGCTTACCCACTAAGGGCAAGTAGGGATGTGCATGTGCTCTCTAGTCACTTCCGTAGCCCAGTTCCAAACAGCTCATGGCCCAGTAGTGGATTGCAACCTAGGGGTTGAGGACCTCTGACTTAGACACATGTACACACACACACAGACTACAGTGGAACCTCTGGTCACGACCATAATTCATTCCAGAACTTTGGTTGGCACCCGATTTGGTTTTGACTGGAAATGAGACTGACTGCGCATGAGCGTACAAAAAATAAAAGGTGTGGAAGGGAAAATAGTTGTGGAAGGGGAAATTGGCCATGCTGTGTTTGATCGCCACCCAAGTATTCGTTTGTGACCAGATGCAAACAGTTTGCAAATTTTTTGGTTGGCAGCCGATTTGGTCGTGATCAGAAGCATTTGTGACCAGAGCTTTCACTGTATATAGATCAGGGGTGTCAAACTCAATTTCATTGAGCACCACATCAGGGCTGTGGTTGACCTCCGGGGGGGGGGGGGCTGAGTGGGTGTGACCAACTGGGTGGGCGTAGTTAGCTTGACATCACTCCTCAAACTTCTGGCATGTTTCTTCTTCCCACTGGGTAGATTGGGCCGAAGCTGTATTGGGTACACTGGGCTAAAGCCACATTGGGTAGACTGGGCTAACGCTGGTTACACCAGGCCGAAGTGATATAGGCCAGCCCCTTAATTTTCCAGGACGGCCCCAAGGGCCAGATCCAACCATATGGCAGACCGGATCTGGCCTGCAGGCCTTGAGTTTGACACCTCTGATATAGATAGACAGGTAAATAGAGATACATAGCTACACCAAGAGAAAGAAAGAGCCTAGATAGAAAAATTCCTTGTTACACTCAATCTTTGGCGGGTCCTGAAATTTGATCACGGTTGTCCTCTCACATATCAGACTACTGAATGTGAGGAATTTTGTAAAAATTGTTTCTGCCTTGTAATCTTTTTACCGGAGTTTAGCTTCTCTGTGTCTTTTGTGATGGTCCTTCAAATGATGTTGGTCGGGGGCCAGGATTTGACTGAAAATAGCAAATGAAAGAGTAGAAGACTAGTTCCAATAAAGTCCTCCCAATTTTCCCCCAGTAGTTAGGGTACTGGATGACTCATCTGGTTAGAAATGGTTAAACCATGGATTACCCAGCTAATTTTATGCCATGCGTATTTTGTGTAAAAATAACTGGCCAAAGGGTAACGGCTGTATTTTGTGAGAGGGGTATTCTGAAATTTAACTTGGAGTTATCCAGACTATACCTTCTATTCTTTATTTCAGGACTATAAAATGGCGGCCAAGCTTTAGAAAATATCCTGATTGATAATGCAGCAAAATGACAAGTTATATAGTAAAATGCAGGTGTGCAATGAAAACTGAAATCTAAATATGAAGCGCACACTGAATTACTTAACTCTGCCTGAGATTTGGGCTCCAGAAGGGGAATGCTGTGGCATGGATTTATTAAATTAGAGACCTTCACATTTAACAAAACCGCCGTAAACCTGGCTATGTAATGAATGGAGAAAGAGCAATCTCAGAATGCTATATTTATTGTTGGGGGAAGAGAACTTATTCTTTAGTTGCTATTATTGTAGTGTGTAGAGGAGATATTTCTTCACAGGATTAAAACACTGAGTCTCCTGCACTTCTTCAGATATGTTGAAACTATAGTTCCAGAAGTCCCAATTTTAGCACATCTGCAGGATGCCAAGTTGGAAAACCCCTTCTCAAAGGGTGTCTAGTTTAAATTAAGTGATTCTGAGTTAGTTACTCCCTGGAAATGCTTTTTAAATTGGGAAGCTATCAAGGAAGAATGACTGCCTCCTCTCTCCATTAATTAGTGGTTCAAATAATTTCTGATAATCATTTCAATTAATATCTATTTGCAGATTGTAATCTTCAGCTTCACCTCCATGGTGTTTTTCCTTGTCTTATCTGCTGCAGTGGAATATTATAATAATTGATGTATTTGTCTTCTTAAAACCTTGATTCCTTTCACCTCACACCTTGTTAGTAGACTTTCTCCCCCCAAAATCTTGTGAAAACCTCACCAGCCCTTTTCCCTGCTAGGCATCGCACTAGTGTTTTCCAACTTTGGCAGGCTAGGGAATTCTGGAAGTTGAAGTCCGTACATTTTTAAATTGCCATAGTTGAGAAACGCTGCATCACATTGTATGTGGCACAACCTCCTGGCCCTTAATTTCCCAACAGTAACACCTTCCTCTAACATGGCTTCACATCACCAACTCAACAGTTGTAA
The DNA here is from genome assembly GCA_017656035.1 of Myanophis thanlyinensis. Classification (NCBI taxonomy): domain Eukaryota; kingdom Metazoa; phylum Chordata; class Lepidosauria; order Squamata; family Homalopsidae; genus Myanophis; species Myanophis thanlyinensis. The sequence goes on along the minus strand of JAEANM010007368.1, from coordinate 12,571 downwards.
ATAAAATCTTGAAAGAGGGCAATGATGATGGCAAATTTGGTATTAGACTTGGGTAAAATATGTGTCTTCTTCCACAGAACAGCATGTTGAGATGAAAACTTTGTCTTCTCTTTCACGCATTAACTATTATATAATGAATTGATTTATATGTACAAATGAATATGCGTACCTTTCATGTTTCCATCTTTCTAAAGGGACATTCATCTCTTCAAGCTACACCTGACTGTCTTTTTACAGCTTTAAAATTGAGGTATGGTAAACTGAGATCTTACTCTCTATTCTGAGAGCGTCACTAACGAATGGAATTAAATATCCCCTCGTGATTCTTCCCAATTATTTTTTTGGTGCAAAAAAAAAATAATCTTGGTATTTATTTAGCTGATGATAGAACTCCACTGGAAACTAAAATTTTCGTGCCACGGCCTGTGTCAGCTACTGAATTGTCATGAGGCGGCACATTGAAAGTGCAATGTTTATTCACACTCTTGAAGTGTTTACTCGTATGAATTTGTGCTACAGATGAAAAACAACTGAATTTAGTTGACAGGTGGGGTAAGGTAAAAGGATGACTTATTCTGCTGACAGCAGGACATATTTATGAAATATTAACATGTTAATTCCTCTCATACCCCAGAAGTAGCTTCCTACAGTTTTTTTTCCCTCTCCTTTACAATGGTTGAAACTTTATCACTTAATAGCAACCTTCTGTATACTAGTCTATAATTTTGTGCCCCCCCCCTTTCTTCCTCATTGCTGATTGAAGAAAAATGTTGTAGGCCAATACAACTGAAGCTTGGTAGACTTTCATGTTTTCCCGTTCTTGCAGACAGAACATTTTAAAAATATATAGAATTCCAGTATGTTGAGCTAATTAGTGGAAGGGTAGGGAGAATTCCCAAGCTCTGTATAGTATTATCAGTCCCAGAATTGCAAAGCAGAATATATAGAGCAAGATAGATATAGACAAAGATGTCAGAATAAAGAGCTACTAGGGGCATTGGTGCCTATCTACACCAATTATTTTACAGGAAAGCAGAGCGATTTGCACAAGTATCTAAGGTAGCCCATAGGCCAGAGATGGCAAACCTTTTGGCACCAGCTGCCAAATGTGAGCGAGCATGTGCTCTTATGGGTTTCGTATGTGTGTGTGGCTTCCGTGGGTGCACAATTCACGCATGTGCATGTCTTTTCTGCATGTCTGATTCATGCATCTTTCATGTATGCGCAGTTGCACAGGAGTGTGCATGCGCAACATGCAGGAGTCATGTGCAGATTCTTGTGTGTAAGTGCAGCCACACGGGAGTCACGAGCAGATTCTCGCATGCATGCACATTCGTGTGGGAGCTGCACCCATGCACGCATGTGCAGTCAGTGAGTTGGGGTGATGGCTGGCGTGCTGGCAGAGATGGCGCTGCGTGCCAACTGGGGCACATACAGTATGCCATAGGGTTTGCCATCATGGCCATAGGTAGTGGTAGAATCCAGAGTTCTGGGTTTATGAGCAGTGAGCAAGGTCTAGAATAGGGGTGGGGAAATATAGCCCCTTTAAGACCTGTGGACTTCAACTGGTTGGCTCAGTTGCTGACTCAGGAATTCTGGGAGTTGAAGTCCACAAGTCATAAAGGGGCCATAGTTCCCAACTGCTTTAGAGAGTGCCAATTTGCCCCAAATATTTCTATAGTTCTTTCCTTCAGCCCTTACAATGCATAAGTCTTCCATCAGTTTCCTGCCTCGTTTCCCCCCCCCCCTCTCTGCTAATTACCCTGCCTTTCCCCATCACCACCAACACCAATTTGGGATAATCAGACACCCCACAACTCCTACCTTCTCTTTGGCTTGTGATTCTCTGTAGCCAGTATCATAATCGAATGGACTCACCTATGCATTTCAACATAAAATATATTTATCCAATCCTCAACTTGTGGTTTGTTTTTCCTGTCAATAGCTCGGGTGATAAGATTTACAGGTTTTGGGTGGTGGCTGATAACGGGATTCCTGATGTGCATTTTGAAACATGCTTCCTAGATGGAAAAATCCCTTAAATTCTGAGAACATTGCTTTCAAGGCTTCATCTGAATCATTTTAGACTGTAGACCTAAAGGTCCTGCAAGAATTCTGCCCTTTTGATGGCAACAGCAATTTTTCCTGGCTGCTAGTGCTGGCAATAGAACATTTAAGCGCACACACACAGGGCACTCCCACAGGCTGCCTCTGCACAGTTCCCTAATCAGCACCCCACCTCTGGGGTGCCATCAGCAGCTGAGCCCATTTATTTCCAGCTCAGCAGTCATGCCTCCAAATTCACAGTGAGTTTAGTTTTCCAACTGAAACGTTAGAGCTCTACAGAACTAGTGGGTGGGTGGGTGGCTTTCCCCCCCCCTGGAAGGAGCTCTGAGAAAAGAACTAGGCTGTGGCAGCTTTCCCTGACTATGGCAATAGGTTTTTGACAAGCAAACACATTGTATATGCAAAGGGGCATTGGTTGGGTAGTTTTTGCTGTCGTTACTGTTTTGCTGCACTGGTCAGCTGGAAGAAGCTGATTGCCTTACTGCAATGTTTTTCAAACGGCAACTTTAAGATGCGTGTACTTCAAGCCCCAAAATTTATGCTAGGTGGGGAATTCTGGAAGTTGAAGTATACCCAATGTCTTACAAGTAGTAATCTTCAACTTACAACCAGACTTGAGCCCAAAATTTATATCGCTAAGTGAGACAGTAGTTAAGTTAGTTTTGCTCCATTTTTCGACTTTTCTTGCCACAGTGATAAAGTGAGTTACTAACCGCAGTTGTTAGTAACAGTTGTTGTTAAGTGACTCTGGCTTCCCCATTGACTTTGCTTGTCAAAAGGTCACAAAAGGGGATCACATAACCCCAGGACACTGCAGCCGTCATAAATATGAACCAGTTGCCAAGCATCGACATATTAATCATGTGAACACGGATGCTGCAATGCTCGTGTGAAAAGCCATAAATCTTTATTATAGAACAACAGAGTTGGAAGGGACCTTGGAAGTCATCTAGTCCAACCTTTAAGCAGGAGACTCTATTCCAGGGGTCTCCAACCTTGGCAACTTTAAGACATGTGGACTTCAACTCCCAGAATTCTGTTGCCAAGGTTGGAGACTCTTGCTCTATACCATTTGTGACAAGCGGCTAACTTCTTGAAAGCCTCCAGTGATGGGGCACCCATTACTTCTGTAGGCAAACAATTCCATTGATTGGTTGATCTCACTGTTAGAAAATTTCCCCTTATTTTCTAGGCTGAATCTCTAGTCGATCAGTTTCCATCCATTGTTTCTTGCCTGGCCTTCAGGTGCTTTGGAAAATAGGTTGAAATCCCTCCCCCCCCCTCCCAGCCCCTTTAATATCAGAACAAGGCTATCATGTCTCCCTTGATCCTTCTCTTGACTGGGCTACCCATGCCCAGTTCCTGCAACTATTCTTCATGTTTTAGCTTCCAGGCCCCTAATCATCTGTGTAGCTCTCCTTTGTGCACTTTCCAAAGCAGTGGTGTAATTGAATTTTTTTTACTACTGGTTCTGTGGGCGTGGTTTGATGGGTGTGGCTGTGGGGGCGTCATATGACCGGGTGGGCAGTTTCTGTCAGCAGGGCAATAAAGATTAGGCTAGAAACAACACCAGGATGTTTCTTTCCTGCCTTCCTTACAGGATTAACCCTGTAAAATGGAAAAAAACAAAAGGAGATTTCTTCTAACAACCGGTTCTCCGAACTGCTTGGAAAATTTACTACCGCCCGCTGAATTTCACTTCTGTTCCAAAGCTTCTACATCTTTTTTTTTTTATAATGTGACCCAAACTGACTGCAATATTCCAGGTGTCCTCTTACTGCCGTTGTAATTTTGAACAGTCACTACACTAATGGTGGTAAGTCAAGGACTACTTGTATTTTTTCTAAGGTTTCTTTTAAAATAGAAACCACCCACAGCCAAATTGAATGGTTGAAGGACTACCTGCACTCGATTTTCATGACTGCTGGTGGGGAAGAAAATTATGTCTTGTCTTGAAAATTATGACTTGGAAATCCTAGAAATGTTTTTGAGGGTATGAAAAAAAGGTTTTGAAAAAGCATCTGCCTTCATTAACAAATTGTTAATGGGATAGAGTTGGATGCAGAGTTAGAAGGTAGAGGTGGATTTTGAGGCTGAATCCCCAGGTACATCCAGTTTGCTTTAACAAGAACCATCTTTAAGAAGAGATTGAACAACCATTTGTCTGAAACGGTATAGGGTTTCCTGATTGAGCAGGGGGATGGACTAGAAGACCTCCAAAGTCCTTTTCAACTTTGTTATTCTATTATCCTGCTCTCTCCATTAATATGGGGCAGCAAATAATGTGGGCTGAAGCCATACTGAGTTCAAGGTAAGGCTCTTAATTTATTTTAAAGCATTTTCAAGGGAGAAGAGCAGCCAGCTATATGTCTGAATGTGAACACAGCCCAATATAAATGGGTTGTAACATATCAGGCTCCATTTTATTCCTTACCTAGGGTACCTTGTTTTAAGTCAGTTTACAGTACAGAACAATATATACAGGTAGTCCTAGACTTAGCCATTCATTTAGCAACTGTGGGGCCCTTGCCATGGGTCCTTTGGGCCTACCAAGCTCAGAGAGCTCCTAGGACTCCACAGTTCAACCCTGAGCTACAAATATTCTCTTCTATCACATTTAACAACAATACACAATAGTTATAATGGGACTGGAAAAAAGTGACAACTGGTCCGCACACTTATGAGTCCCCTATGATCACACGATCAAAGTTTGGGTATTGGTGCTTGGCATGTATTCACAAAAGTTGCAGCGTTGTAAAAGCAAATTCAATGAAGGAAGTCAGATTTGCTTAATGACCATATGAGTCACTTAACTGCAGTGATTCACTTAACAACTGTGACCAGAGAGGTCATAAAATTGGGCATGTCTTACTAAACAACACCTTTGCCTAATAATAGAAATTACAATTTAGGTGGGAATCATATCTGGTTAGTTGTGTCAAGGACAATCCAGGATATTCTTGCTTATGGAATGTCTACTTATTCTGTGAATGAAACCGCTGAAATATCGTGGCATAATAAATACTTGGTAGACTTCTGGAAGATGATGAAAAAAAGAAAGACCAAGTAGGAAAAAACACACAGTTTGTTTGATTTAACAGTTTCTAGTGATTTTAGAGGATGAAATCTAGGGCTTTTTATTTTTTTTCTTAACTCTTGAACAAAAATATATACTGTAGTTAGCATTAGTCAGGAATGGAATTCCTTTGAATGTAATTAGGGCATATGAACACTAGAGTGCACTGCAGGATAAAAAGTATTATCACACACACACACACAGAGTTATTTGGGAAAAAAATTGATCATTTCTGGAAAGAATAGCTTTCAGAGCAGCTGTATAAACAGAACCAAAACAGGTGAGGATTTTCCTGCATTCTGGAAAGACTGAATTTCTAGCATTTGTACTAGGAATGTAACTGTACCTGATACAAGAATAGCTGAGAGAGAACATAGCTCTTTTCAAGAATTGTTCTCCTCAAACATTTATATATTTATGTATTGTGGGTTTTGATCTCAGCTTGGAAGGGTTAGGAAATTGAAGAAGGCGAAACAAACACAACGGACAAAAAGAGCTCAGCAGGATTCTTGATCCTGGGTTATGTTGGCCACTATGTGGCCTATTGTGCTGGGAGATGTCGAGCCAGCATGTGAAGATCTGAATCCTTCCACCACAGCCATAACTGTAAGAGTAACCTTGGGAAGAGAAGCAAGAGAGTTGTGAAGTTCTGTAGAATTGTGTTGTTGGGCCTCCTCACCCAACCAGGCTGCTTATCCTTTGATGAGGCAATTTTAAAATCTCCAACCCGTTATGCAGATTTTTGCAAATTGTTTGGACAGGTATTTCCGAATCCATTTATGTCTTGCCTTACTTTGTGTGAAAGAGTGAGCAACTATATGTGTTCACCAAATCCTTTTAAGGAAGCTTCTGCAACTGCCTTGCAACCACAATAGCTGGAAATTGTTGACCCAATGGCATGCCATTTTGAGGCAGGGAATATAGGAGCAGCGTAATGTAACATCCAGAATAGGTTTTACAAAACTTCTGAGATCCCCGAAGATCCCTCTCTCTAAACAAGAAAGAAAAAGAGCATTGACCTCCTTCAATATAATATGATCAATTATAGTTAGTCCTTGACTTACGACTGTAATTGAACTGGAACTAATCATGACTGCTGTCATTTAGTGGGTCATCATGTGACCACTCCTAATTTTATGATTTTTTTCTCTAGTGGTCATAAAGCAAATACTGCAGTTAAGCAAATGCCACAATTTGTAGGTATGCCTTTCTTATTTCTGTTTCATATGCTATTTCTATTTTATTTCTGCCTAATGGAATGTTTGGGACAGCATAACTTGGGAATTCTTGCACATCTTTTCTTTTTAATTTAGACTTAATTTATTTTAAACCGATTTAATTTAAATTAAATTTTAACTGTTTGTATTTTAATTGTTTTTAAACTGATTTTAACTGAATTTTAACTATAATGATAATGTTTTATTTATAATTATAATTATTTTAATAGGTTTTTTAAATTGTCATTGTATCTATGTTTTTATTGGCTGTGCACCGCCCCGAGTCCCTAGGGAGAGGGGGCGGTATATAAATCAAATAAAACCTTAAACCTTAAAAACCTTAAAACCTTAAAAACCTTAAACAATTGTTAAGCGAACACCATAGTTGCTAAGTGAATCATTGTGTATCTTTTGCTGGAAACTGGAAGTAAACACTGGAAAACAAGAAAAAAATGTCAAAAATCATGGCCATATGACTGCTGGACACTGCAAATGGCCATGAAGGTTAGCCGGTTGCCAAGCACCCATAATGTGATCACTTGACCACGTGGCCATCAGTACTTCAAAATCGAGTTCTTAGTACATGGGAAGGGGCAGGGTAAGCAAATGTCATTAAGTAAGGATCACCTGTAACCAGTGTCAGGGTTCCAAGTAATATCCCCAATGTAATCAAAACTCTCAGGATACAGGATTCCTCAGAATGAGATTTTATTGAAGACGCCATATTGGCACATCTGGAGAAAACCTGATCTGAATTCCCACCTTTTCTCCACTCAAACTAAAGACAGAATTTCTTCCCCTAAATCAAAGCAAAGCTGGCTGGGCAATTCTGGGAGTTGAAGTCCAAACATCTTAAAGTTGCCAAGGTTGAGAAACACTGCCCTAAATCAGGGGTGGGCAATTACGGCTCCTTCATGACTTGTGGATTTCAATTCCCAGAATTCCTGAGCCAGCACCTCTTGCCTTAGCTTAGAACCTGAGTCTTAACAGCTTAAAATGGCTGGCTCAGGAATTCTGGGAGTTGAAGTCCACGAGTCATGAAGGAGCCACAATTGCCCACCCCTGCACTAGACCAAACTGGCTCTACCTTCCATCCCCTCGGCATCACTCTTTGAAGTCATGCTTGGTGTGATCCAAATGTGTGGAGCAAGCTGGCCATAATGTTGATAATTTAATTTCCTGTTTATTGTTAATGTTTTGAAAAGGGATTATCGCAATGAAAGTCAGAACGCCAGGTTTGCTCGCTTTCTGCTACGTTTCATAGCACATCAGCGACGCTTGAGCAGGGTCCGCCGTAGGATTGTCTGGGACGCCACACGTCCTCTCCACGACCTGTTTTTTTTCCTTGTTCCCTTCTGGGAGGGAGTGGGGGGGGGCGCTTCGTGGTACCCAAAGCAGAACATCTGGATTCAGCCACCGTTTGGTTCCATACAGCCTCAACCTTGGGAACTCTCAGGCTTCCTCTTTCCCCTACGCATTCAAGATGGACAGGGATTAATGTATGTGTGTTTATGTACTGTATGTATAAGTGTAGGTACATATGTATGTATATAGCATGTGTATGCGTGTGTTATGTATGTGTATGCTTTTTAGAGCAGGCAGCAATTTCATTTTTAATGTGTGCCAGTGTGCCTGCAGTAAAAACTGACAACAAATGTTATCATGTCTTGTCTTATCATCTCCTCTCCTCCCCTCCACTCTTCCCCCTCTCCTCCCCTCCTCTTCCCCCCTCCCCTCTTCTCTCCCCCCTCCCCTCCTCTTCCCCTTCTGTCCTTCCTTCCCTTCTTCCCTCCCCTCTCTTCTCCTCCCCTCCTCTCTCTTATCCTTCTTTCCTCCCCTCCTCTCTTCCCCTTCTCTCATGCCTTACCCTGCCCTGCCCTGCCTTCTTCTCCCTTGTCTTTCTCTTTTCCTCCCTTCCCCTCCTCTCTCTTCTCCTCTCCTGCCCTGCCTTCTCCTTTCCTCCCCTCTCTCTTCTCCTTCTCCCCTCTCCTCCCCACCCCACCCCAACTCAACATATCTTTTGCAGGGAAGTGCCCACCATGGGGCCATCTTTTCTCCCCAACCTGCTTTGTCTCCTCCTCCAATTCAAGCTTTGCCTCTCGCTGAGAAATTGCAGATGGTATACTGCCCTCACTGAAACTAATGACATCGAAGGATTCTTAGTCAGCTACATCCGACAGGAAGAAGTTCGCAATGTGGCTGAGGTCTTCAAAGATCTCAAAGATTCACCAATAGATCCCAGGGACGAAGATACCGTAAGTACCTCTTACCTCTGAGTATATGAAAGGCAGGAGAGCAGAAAGAGCATTTTGGTTCTAGCCCAGGGGTGGGCAAACTTATTGAGTCGCGGGCCACAATGGTTTCTAAAATTTGACAGAGGGGCCGGGCCAGAATAGGAGAATGGTGTATTTGTGTGAACTAATATAAATTAAATGTAAAAACCATTACATGAAAAGATTTGGCCTTTAACAGGCAGCAAAACACCATTGTGTTTTGTGTCAGGTCTTCCTCGATACTGCAGGGTTCCTGCTAGTAACTAATTTGGCGGGCCGGAGTAAAAAGTCCAACGGGCTGGATGTGGCCCGCGGGCCGTAGTTTGCCCATGTCTGTTTTAGATCCATGCAAGGATCCTGAATAAAGCACGGAAGACTCAAAACACACAAAGGGATTTTTTTTTAACACATGGGTACACCTCAATTTATAACCACGGTTGAGACCAGAATACCCATTGCTAAACAAGGCGGTTGGAATCTACCTATCTACCTACCTACCTATCTTCTCTCTCTTTCTCTCTGTCTATCCATCCTGCTTTGAATTTAGCCAGTGCAGTAAACCTCAAAAGTTTGGTAAATTACTCACTGAAGATGTAGAAGATAACAGTTCTCACTAGCCTTAAGTGGTGGGGGGGAAGTATTGTGTGTGATGTCTTATAAAGAGAAAAGACTTCTGAAAAATAACACTTCTTTCTTTTCTCTCTTTTTTTTTAAAGCATTACTATGGATTTCCATACTTCCTGAGAATAACTCTAATTTGCCTCACTCAGGTAAGGGTGAAATGGGTGCATAATTGGTAAGGGTTCCTTGATTGAGAGAAGGAGAGGAATTAGATTTGGAAGGGCCCTGCTTTGGTCAATCAGAATAGAGCTTGAAGGGACCTTGGAGGTCTTCTAGACCAACCCTCTGCTCAAGCAGAAGGCCTATACCATTCGAAACGAGTCAGTGTGCCGTCTCTTCCTAAAAACCTCCGATGATGATGAAGCACCCGCAACTTCTGAAGTCAAGCAAGCTATTCCACTGGTTAATTGTTATTTGCTTCAGTTATTTATTAAGAAAAATGACACACTTTGATGGTGGGTAAGGGCTAGGTTGGGGTTACATGTGGAGTGGGCCTGCCGCGGCGGTAGGGAGCCAGTACCACCCAATCCTCCCAAGTTCATTTGCTTAGAATGATTATCATTCGTTCAATGTGTTTGCTGCCTATCTCGCCGCGAGGGCTACTTTCAGATGCTTTAACAAGAATCAAAAAAAGTTTATAAATAATAATAATGATGATGATGATTAAAAAAAAAGGATCTCTTGGCGAAAGACTCTCTCTGACCTTCTCATTGCAGCCGCAGGACGTGGCTCTTCGGGTGGGCCACTACAGCGGACTGAGACCGATCGTGAGGGTCTATTTCCAAGAAGCCATCAAACCCATTCGTCAGAAAGAAGAACGTTTACAGATCGAAATGTTGGCTGCCCCATACCGGGTGAACGGTGGGTTGGTGGCAAGGAGCGTTTCGGCACCCTTGTAGAAGCCGGTGTAGAAGCTGGAACAGTGAAAGGGGACTTCCCTCCTGTCCACATCCTCCCCCCCCCCCCCGAGTGTTATTCATGACTTTCGAAAAGACCCGGTTGATCCAGTTTTGGCACCCTAAATCTGTCAGAGCATTTGCAGCAGGACTACTACTAGGACACAACCCAGGCGCTAAACACAGCACACACAGAGACTGACATTTAACAGTGGTTTATATACAAGATATATACAATACAGGCGGTAGGCACATACCTGATCAGCAATCAGTCTTCTTAATACATTGTGGCTAACTCTACAATGAATATCGGTAATAAGGAGAAAGGAAGGGAACACTCCCACTAATGGCTTCCTTATATAACCACCTCTTAACCGGTAATAACTTCTGTAGCCTCCTCCTTTAACAGGGCAATGCCAAATGCTGAATCATTGCCATTGCATCAGCCTTCCATTGCATCAGCTGTACATTCCATCAGCTTTCCAACTGTTCAGCTTAAATCCAACACCTCAACCAAATCTTTCTTCCCAGTTCCAGTCGCCTAAGCGCAACATGCATTAGCTGCTGCTGTTTGGGATAAGTGGGCAGGGCTCCCTTCTCTAAAAGAGGTTCGGTTTTGGATTGGTGTGTTGCGTAAGCCCAGACTTTTACCAATAAAGGAGAATATTTGGAGCTCCGGGTCAAAACGAGGAGTTCCTTAGTGCTCTCTGAGCTGGCTTGTTTTGTTGCCGATGTTTCATGACCCAACTAGGTAACTTCATCAGTGCCAGTAAGGAATGCTGTTTGCTGTCGGGTGTTTTGCCTGTCTGCGTGGGAACCAGCCCCCCAAAAGAGAAAAAGACTAGAGCATGTCTCCACCAGTAATCAGGCAACTAGATCAGTGTAGTAGTAGATTAAGTCCAAGGTTAGCTTCAGACCAACAGTCAAGTGAGCCATTCCCCAATCAAGAAATAGCCAAGGACCTGCGGACCTTCCGGCGCGCATTAAAAACCTATCTGTTCCAACAGGCCGATCTGGCCTAGTACTAATTAGTTGGGGTTTTTTAAATTGGTTTTAAATTTTTAACGTTTTAAATTTTAAATTTTTAAAAAAAAATTTTTTTTAAT
>JAEANM010007367.1:0-17793 GCA_017656035.1 Myanophis thanlyinensis | reverse complement strand
TGTACAGCAAGTAAAATACATAAACAAAATCTAAAAACCAATTTAAAACAATTAAATGAGCTGATACATTTTAAAAAATACAGTTAAAAATTAAATTAAGTTAATTACAAAATTTAAAATTAACCCACAATTAAAATCGGTACAAAATCCTGGCCAGAAGCAACTTTAAATGGGATGAAACCAGTGCTGCTATGGACAGGTATTATAGGCCTCCTCTGTAAAGGGAAGTAGGTCTGCCCAATTATCTTGCTGGTAGTTTACATAGCACCTAAGGTACTGCTCTAGAACCAATGTAGTACGTTCACAAGCTCCATTTGTTTGAGGATGATGGGTGAAGTTTAGACCTTGGGCAGAGCCTAACAACTTCAGAAACTCCCACCAAAAATGGAGGTGAATTGTACCCCTCAGTCCGAAATAATTTGTTCAGGTACTCTGTGTAACCTATACACATGCTGAATGAATAACTTGGCAAGAGTTTTGGCAGAGGGGATCTTAGAGCAGGGGACAAAATGCACCTGTTTTGAAAATAGGTCTGTAATCATCCATATGACTGTGTTCCCCTCACTTTCTGGTAGTTCGACAATGAAGTCCATAGAAATCTCCTTCCATGGGGGTCTAGGGTTAGCAACACTCTGAAGGAGTCCTGCAGGCTTTCCAGGAGGCATCTTAGTAGATGCACTGATAGGACAACTAGCCACATAGGTTTCAATATCCTTTTTTAATGAGGGCCACCAGAATTGCCATTTGACAAGATGTAGGGTCTTCACAAAACCAAAATGCCCAGTAGGTTTTGAATCATGAGCCCATCCCAATATGGCCCCTCTCAGGCTGGCAGGGATGTATAATTTGGCGCCAATCCAAGCCAGGCTGTCCCACATGGTGCACTCATTCTAGTGGGACAGGAACCTGTTGTCTTTTCCCAGTGCTATCTTCAGCTCCTTGCTGAGGTCAGTAGGGAGGTCGTTTTGGTTTTCTCTGGGCTCTGGTGACAACAGGGGCTGCCAGTTGCTTAGAAGGGATTACTGGATGGATGATCTCAGGTTGCATGCTGTTGTACTGGGGCAGTCTAGATAAAACATCTGCCATGAAGTTTATTCCCCCAGGTAGGTAACAGAGGGAAAAATGTAATCTGTTAAAGTGTTGTGCCCAATGCACTTGCTTAGGCAACAGTTTTGGGGGTGTTTTGAGAGCTTCCAGGTTTTTATGATCAGTCCACATCTCGAATAGATGTTTTGACCCTTCAAGGAAATGTCTTCAAGTGAGTAGTGCCCATCAGATGGCAAAAGCTTCCTTCTCCCATATTGCCCATTGTCTCTCAGTTTCAGTAAGTTTCCTGGAAGTGTAAGCACAGGGTTGTAGATTCCCTGCAGCATTAGCCTGCAGAAGCACTGCCCCCACTGATATGTCACTAGTATCAGCTTGAACTACAAAGGGGGGTATCTAGATCAGGGAGTTTAAGGACAGGTTCAGCCACAAATAGTCATTTAAGTTTCTCAAATACCATTGACACTCCATTGTCCACTTCCGGGGCTGGCTAAGCTTAGGTTTGGCCTCGCCTTTTGTCTACACTCTTGAGGGTATTCAGCCACCAACCTCTGCCCTTGGTTTATGGTTTTCATCCTGGTCCTGACTCCATGTTCAGCCAGGGAGTCTTTGAAGTGTCTGCGAAGTGCCATCATAAACTGGTCATAATCCATCAGCTGGGGGGAATCATCATTGTGAAGGGAGACCATCCATTTGCCTGCAGTCCCTTCCAGGGCCATGGTGAGATACCTCACTTTGGCTGCTTCATTGGCAAAATCCTCACCATAGTCTTGCATGTGGTTCCAAATTTGAGCTAGAAAGAATCCCAGGGCTTTGGGATCTCTGTATTTTACTGCCAGCTGAGGAACTTTTGGGATTCAGTGCCTCTGGGGGATTCCCTCCCACCGGGGGGGACTTGAGCTCCAGCGGCTGCCACCATTGGCATAGCTCCTACTGCAGGTCCCTACTGGGCTGGGATTTTGGTTGGAATGTCAGCAATGCTGGCTCCCCCTGCAGCTTGTTCAACCTCTTTGCAGGCTGGCTGGAAACTTTTTTGTGCGAAAGCCTCCCAGGTTCTATGACTCTCCAAAGCCTCATGTAACAGCTGCAAAGCATGAGTCAGCAGGAAGTCTTCTCTGTTGGCCTCCAGCCTGGGGATCTCTCCATGCAGGCATCTGCTCACCATCATCCCCAGGTGAAGTTCCTCTGGCTCCTCTGGACGACCTACTCCCAGTGACCATTTCAGACGAACTGTTCTCTCTCTCAGACTTAATTCTTCCAGCTGCTCTATTTCTTCCCAGTATAGGTGCAGGTGGGAGATGTTGATCCCTGGTCCCCAGATCTTCTTGATCACTGCCCAGGTTTGATATGCCGTGCCCAGCCCCCACTGTAGATATGATCTCTGGTTGGCTGATAAAGCAGACCTTGCTTAATGTCAGGTCTGCCTCCTTCAAAACCCAAGAAAGAAAAACCCTGACTCCATTTAATTAGAGAGCAGGTTCTTTTACTGAGTGTGAAGTGAATGCAGAGTTAGCAAAGCAAGGTCTGAGTAAAATCATGGGAAAATTACATATTGAAAGATTCCCCCAAATCTTCCCCCCCCCCCCCGGGTCCTGGGATGATTGTCTAATCCTCATCTCTCTTTGTGTCATGTGGAATACAACTGCAGGTGTTAGTGTCTGTTTGCAGTCCTGGGATGGTTGACCTTGACCAGGCACAAACATCTTTGCTCGGAAATGCATGCCTCCCTAATGCAGAGGAGGGAGAGTGGTTATATTAGTAGAAGGATGTTGGAAATGGAGCTGCCAGGCAAGAGGTCAAGAGGAATGTCAAATAGAAGATATATGGATGTGCTAAAAGAGGACATGAAGTTAATTGGGGCAAGAGTAGAGGATGCTGAGGATAGAGTTAGGTGGGAAAAGATGATTGCTGTGGTAACCCCTAACAGGAACAGCCGAAAGAAGAAGATATTTTATACAGATAAATGAATTACTGAGATTTTATATTGTTAGGGTTGTCTATTTGCCACCATTCCCATATGTTGTACTGTTTTTTTCAAGACCAAACTGATCTCTTAGCAAAGGTTTGTTATATTTCAAAGCAAATGATCCCCTAAATTCAATTTCCTTTATTTATTTGTTTTTTGTTATCTCCTCACTACATTGGATCCCCTACAGTTTGCATACCAGCAAAATTGCTCAACCAATGATGCCATCTCCCACCTCCTCCACACATCGCTCACCCACCTAGATATCAGAAAGGGGAACTAGGTTAAATTGCTCTTCATGGACTACAGCTCAGCATTTAACATCATAATCCCCTCCACACTCAACTCCAAACTGGAGCACCTGAGACTCAGCCCCGCTTCTATGCCATTGGATCTCCAGTTTCCTGACCAGAAGACCACAGGAGGTGAGGTTGGGTGGACAAATCTCAGCCTCAGTCACCCTCAGCACTGGAACTCCCCAGGATTGTGTTCTGAGCCCTCTACTTTACTGGTTATACACCCATGACTGTATGGCCACTACCGACTCCACCACTACCATCAAGTTTGCTGATGACACCATTGTGGTGGGACTGATCTCTGAAACCAGTGAGATGGCCTACCTGAAAAAGATTGAGAACCTGGAGAACTGATGCAAAAAGGACAACCTCCACCTCCACAGCAAAACAAAGGAGTTGATAGTGGACTTCAGCACAAAAAAGGAAAGGAACTATCAGACCCCTATCATAAATGGGAGCCCAGTAGACAGAGTGGACAGCTTCGAATACCTTGGTGTTCACATCATGCAGAACCTATAATGGTCCTGCTATATCAACACCACAGTGAAAAAGGCTCGGCAGTGTCTCTACCACCTCAGACAACTGAGAGACTTTAAACTGCCCCCAAAGTACTCAGGAACTTCCACTCATGCACCATAGAAAGCATCCTGACAGGAAACATCACAAACTGGTTCGGGAACAGGACCATACAGGACAGACAAGCCTTACAGAGGGTGGTGCGTTCAGCTGAGCGTATTACCTGCACCAACCTCTCTGAACTGCACGCCATCTACAATAAGCGATGCCTGTCCATAGCCAGGAAAATAGTGAAAGACCACAGCCATCCCAACAATGGACTGTTCTCCATGATGAAGTCAGGAAAGTACTTTTACTCCCTGAAAGCCAAAACAGAAAGACTGAAAAGGAGCTTCTTCCCACAAGCAGTTCAATCTCTAAACCACTGCACATAAAATAGTCCTTGCAGCCAATGGACACTGTATTTTGTCATCGTATTAGTCATTGCATTTTGTATTCTCTATTCTGTATTTTATCTGTCACTGTATTAGCCCCTATTCCTCATTCTTTCTCCCCTCTATCCAACCTATTCACCATACTTTCTACACTCTATTCTCCTTGCTTCCTAATATCCTAAAGTCAAGGGCGATCGCCTAAGCATTTCACTACACATCGTACTCTGTATGGCTTTGTATGTGACAAATAAAATTTGAATTTGAATTTGAATTTTTTGAATTTAGCGGATCATGTGCTCTGAAATAAAAGAAATTGAACAGTGTGTTAAATGTGGTTGGCAGGCATTCAGCAAGCTAAGTATAATTTTCAAGAACAACCTCCCCCTCTGCCTGAAAAGTTTTCGATCAGCGTGTGCTACCTGCTTTAATATATGCCAGAAAAACATGGTTACCACCGATACATAAGCTACAAGTGGCACAAAGAGCCATGGAAAGATACGTGCTCTGCATTACAAGACAAGATAGAAAGACCTGCACATGGATTAGAGAACAAATGAAAGTATAAAATATCATCAAGAGAGTAAAAGAATTGAAATGGAAATGACCTGGTCACCTAGAAAGAATTGATTACCTGACTATCAAGGCAGGCATAGAATGGATCCCACTTGATAAAAAGCATCCAGGAAAGGGACCTAAAACAAGATGGATCTACTACATCAGTATTGTAGGTCCAACTGGCAAAAGAAAGCTTAGGACAGTATAAGTTGGAAACATGTGGAAGAGGCCTTCATCCAGCAGTAGATAGCCAATGGCTAAAATGATGATGATGATAATCCCCTAAATTAGAATACTGCTGAATTTTGCTTTCCAGAAATTTAAGTATGCTTGTGCTTCCTCCACTGAAAGTAATGATGTATAAAATACATAATTATGGGTTATTTGTATTACCTTATTAGGAGGATATTTTAAAAGAAGATACAATGTTGTATTTTGTAATATTCTGAAACCAATATCTTTAAATGTGCATATTGGACCATTACTATTGAATAAACATTTTAGCACCGGGAAATGCAGAAATGAATAGTTTATTAATTTCTGAAAAAGTTAGAATTTTATTGCAAAGTATATAACTGTAAAAATTTTTTGCTCCATATATTTTATTTAAGAATGAAGACTCCAAAAGAGGAGTTTCACAACAGGGCACATTAATAATAGGGCACCTTAGCATTTTCCCAACATTATTAAAATGAAAGATGCAAATTGTTCTGGATGATGATGATGATGATGATTTTATTATTATTTATTGCATTTCTATACCGCCTCCCTCCCGAAAGACTCGAGGCGGTGTACAGCCTGATAAAAAACATGAATATACAATTAAAACCAGATTAAAATTACAAATAGATATAATTGCCAATCAGATAAAACCCCAATGTAAAACAGTTAAAAGTTAAAAATTGATTAAAAGTTTAAAATTAGTTTAAAACAAATTTAAAAACCCCATTAAGTACTAGGCCAGACCGGCCTGCTGAAACAGATGGGTTTTTAATGCACGCCAGAAGGTCCGCAGGTCCATAACGGTCCGGATCTCTGGGGGCAATTCATTCCAGAGGGAGGGTGCACCCATAGAGAAGGCTCACACCCTTGGGGCTGTCAGATGACACTGTCCAGACAGTGGAACCCCGAGGAGGGCCACCCTGTGGGAACGCACAGGTCGAGTGAAGGCTGATGGTGGCAACAGGCGGTCCCGTAAGTACCCGGGTCCCAAGCTATGGAGCGCTTTAAAGGTAAGCACCAGCACCTTGATGATAATGATGATGTCCACTTTATTGGCTTCACGGAATGAGAATTTGTAGAAGAGTTTATGGATTTCTTACAGTATCTCTTAAATGCCAATTGTGACCAAACCAATCAAGAGAAAATGGAGCATGGGCTATAAATTGCCAAATTCAATTTATTTCACTGATGTTGACCATTCAAGACTTAAATGACTTATGGTTGATCTGGATCATCACCTCTGCCACAAAGAAGCCTGCCAGTTATTAAATCAGCAGGAAGGGCCTTTTTAAAGAGGAATAATCACTAACTCTTGAGTACTGAGCAGATTGCCTGTTCAAAGTTGGTTCCCAGGCCATGGAGCGTGCTTCTCAGGAGATATCTCCACTATTTAGGAAGATGGAAAACCTCTCCTTTAACAATTAATTATTTTAATAACTGAGTTTAATTTTGGTTTTAACTGTTAAGTTTGCTTCAGTTTATTCTTCATATTTTTATTATTATAAGCTGCCTTGGAAGGCAGAATATACATTCAGCAACAGACAAGTGAATAAAATCAATGTTTTGATTGAATAATTTCTAAAAGTGAAGGCCAAAATAATGATTTCCCTTTCAAAGCAAACAAGCTTCTTTCAAAGGTAATTTTGGAGATAATTCAGCCATTCACCAGTTATTTAAGTTACAAACCAAATATGGCATTCATGTATGATTGAATTTAAATAAGTGACTAAAATGTGAACAGCTACTATGAAGAGAGATGTGTAGAGAAGCTGCTTTATGACTTTGTGGTTTGCATAGACACTTTTGCTTTTATGGCTTTTTTCCTCCATTACATTAAAAATTGTATTTCATGATTTTCAATATTTTCTTTGTATTTTTACAGATTAATAGAAAATAATTTTAAAAGGCATTTACTATAGTAAATAATAGTAAATAAGGCATTTTGTAATAATATTCCATTCTGTCAATATTACAATATGTTGGATGTTATCAAAGTTACTAAATTTTAGTATTCATGCTAAAGTTACAGATTAGATCCTTGGTTTGGTGTTCGAAGTTTCTGTTTTTCTTCCCTATTTTATTAAAAGCATAATTTTTATTATGTTGGTCTGTGACTATAATAAAGGTTTGATTTGATTCATTATTTTCTGATTTCTGATTCAGCTAGTCCTACATAATTCAAAATTATGGGACAGGAATACATTTTTCAGCTCTCCATGAAAATCATACCTTCAGAAGAAGGAATATATTGGCAAAGAAGTAACAGGCAGCAGAAACAAAGCAGTGCTGCTTAACTAATTCTTCATGCAAAAAGAAACAATAGTCCAACCTACCAAAAACATAACTATAAAAGACAGAGTAGAAATAAAAGTGAAAATAAGCCAACAAATGGTAGGAGAACACCTGTCTGATCTTGATGAATACAAATCATGGAGACCTGATGGATTACATCCCAGAGTTCCAAAGGAACTGGCAAATGTCATCTCAGAACCACTGTACCACTTCTTTCAAAAATCCTAGATCACTGGGTAACTACCAGAGGACTGGAAAAGAGCTGATGTGGTTCCCATCTTCAAAAAAGGAAAAAAAAACAGACCCAGGAAATTACAGACCAATCAACCTAACATCAATACCCAGGAAGATACTGAAAAAGATAATTTTAAAAATCCAATCTGTCAACATCTAGAAATGAGTATAGTAATAACTAGAAGCCAGCATGGGTTTGTTAAAAACTGATCATACCAAAACCAATCTTATTTGATTTTTCAACATAGTGACTAAATTAATAGACCAGCAAAATACTGTGGACATAATATACTTAGACTTCAGAAAGGCATTTGACAAAGTAGACCACAACCTACTTCTTGGTAAGCTAGAAAAAAGTGGGATAGATAGCACCATTATCAGATGGATTTGTAACTGGTTGACAAACCATACTCAATGAGTAGTCCTTAATAGTACTACATCTACATGGAAGGAATGAAGCAGTGGGATACCATAAGGTTCCATCATAGGCCCAGTACTCTTCAATATTTTCATAAATGACTTAGATGAGGGAATAGAAAGAGAATTTACCAAATTTGTAAATGATACTAAGCTGGCAGGACTTGAACACTGGGCCCTATCTAACAAAATGAAATTCAATGTAGAGAAAAATAAAGTCTTACACTTAGGCAAGAAAAACAAAAAGTACACATATAGACTGGGTGAAACCTGGATTAATAGCAATAAATGAAAGGGATTTTGGTATCTTAGTGGACAACCAATTAAATTTGAGCCAATATTGTGCAGTGGCAGCCAAAAAAGCCAATCTAATCCTAAATTGAATTAATAGAGAGATACAATCAAGATCAAGTGAGGTAATACCATCTATAAAGTCTTAGTAAGACCACACCTAGAATGCTGCATCCAGTTTTTGCCACCACACTATAAAAAAGATGTTGAGACTCTAGAAAGAATGCTCAGAAATGGAGATGAGAAAGATCTGAGAATTTTGAATGGAATTTGTTAAATTATGAGAAGATCCAAATTTTCTTAGTTGTTAGATAGGCAGCTGAGATTTAGCTAAGAAATCATCAACAGTCTGCCTTTTACGTACTTTGGTAAAGGATATCCTAGTAACAAGGCAAAATTAGTAGACTATGTCTTCACAGAGACATTTGAAACCCTCTTCAGCTAGCAGGGTTTCAGCCACTCTACAATGATGATAGTGATGATGCTGACTATTGGCACTTCTATGGGCCAGGGCTCTCCACATTTTCTGATCTTGCACTATTTCTTTGAGTTTTTCTATGGTCTGGCTGGAATCAGCTTTGATGGTGTCCAGTCAACATGTTTTTTGGTGGCCTGGTTTTCTTTTACAACTAACTTTTACAATCATAATTGCTTTCTCCAGGGAATTCCCCTGCTGGCATGGCCAAGATAAGTGAGGTGTAATTTTATGATTTTTGCCTTCCAGTGATCAGCCACCCCATAAAAACACTGCATTACCCAGTTATTTAAAATCTAAATACTATTTCTACCACATAAACTTCATTACCCAAAAATCTATTCTCTATTGATTTATTTATTTATTTTATTTATTTACAAAAAAATTTATACCGTCCCACTCCCGAAGGACTCAGGGCAGTGCACAGCCATTTAAAAAGATACATAGAAAAGTTAAAATATAGTTGAAAAGATTAAATCAATGGCCCAAATTATGAGAGTTTAAAAATTTAAAAATTTAAAAAAATAAATAATTCTGTTAAGAACAAATTTAAGACCCTGTTAAGTGTTAGGCCAGACCGGCTTGCTGAAATAAATGGGTTTTTAATGCGCGCCGGAAAGCCCACAGGTCTGCAACGGTCTGAATCTCCGGGGGCAATTCGTTCCATAGGGAGGGTGCAGCCACAGAGAAGGCTCGTAGCCTCGGGGCTGTCAGATGACATCGTCCCGACAATGGAACCCTGAGGAGGCCTACCCTATGGGAACGCACCGGTCATCTGAAGGCTGATGATGGCAACAGGCGGTCCCGTAAGTACCCGGGTCCTAAGCCATGGAGCGCTTTAAAGGTAAGCACCAGCACCTTGAATCGCACCCAAAAGGCCACAGGAAGCCAGTGCAGCACGCGCAAGAGAGGTGTAACAAGGGAGCTCCCTAATTAAAATGGGACCATTTGTCAGTAATATCATCATTATCTTAGTAAGCTGCAGGGTTAAACAACACATCTTGATGAGAGAGTTTCATATGCTTCCCTCCAGATATTGATGGAATGCAGCATAATCTGAGCACATGAGAGATGGTACCCCTCCCTCTTTGATTGGCCTGCAGCTCTCCCAACCTACCTTCTGCATGTTCAGAACTAATCAGAAAGGACTGAACTGTGCTTCCACAGGTTCCAAAGTAATAAATTCACAAAATTGTTGGAAAGGTTCATAAAGATAATCCAATCCTAACCATTGTGTAGGAATACCAAGAAGACTCTTTCTAAGAGTGGCCACCCAGCTTCTTCAAAATTTCTGTGTCAGGTGCATGTAAGTCCATTTTGACAAGAGCACATTATATAAGTGATAGACAAAAATTCTTTAATATTGTTCCTGGAGAAGAAACAACAGGTTTAAATTATGAAAAATTAGATTCAGTTGCGATCCAGTGGGTAAGGTCTCAGGCTAGAAACTGGCAGACTATGAGTTCTAGTCCTGCCTTGGGCCCAAAACTATCTGGGTGACTTTGGGCCAGTCACTTTCTCTCAGCCCTAGGAAAGTGGCAATAGCAAACCACTTCTAAAAACCTTGCCAAAAAAGCTTCAGAGACTTGTCCAGGCAGCGTCTGAAAATTGGACACAAATGAGCAGAACAAATAAAAATCAGTTGGACATCATGAAAACTTTTCATAACTATAAGAGCTGTTGAACAATGGAACAGATTGTCTCTGAAAGTGATGGAATCTCTGATGTAGGTGTTTAAACAGACAATAGATGGCCGCCTATCAAATAATGGAGTTAACTGTTAGGCACTATGCAGGAGGTGAAATTAGATTATCTCTAAAGTCTCTTCAAACCCTTCCATTCCATGATTGTCCCATCGAGCTCTGCAATCTTCTCCATCCCATATATTTTTTAAAGGAACATGTGAATCTCCCTAACTTAAACATTATAAATCCCCATTCCAGATTTTTCTTATAGCAGTAATCTTCTGAACTTATTGTAAATTCAAATTTACCATTATCATGTGCATGACATAAATTTAACAAGAGCTTTTGACCAAATGCAGATGTGATCAGTTGTTGAATTTCTAACAATTGCAACAATTCTGTTCTAACTCTGACATAAACTATTATAATCATAAACCAAAAAAATTTAAATGGTAGTAACAATGCAGAAACTACTTTCCCATGGATTATTTCTGCTACAGAGATACCGGTAGATCTCCAGATGTCATATTGCTCAGAGAAAAATCCTGTTTTTGAAAGTTATCTATTTTTGCTCAAATATGACTTAAAGTAAATATAAGATGACAGAGAAGAGATCATGAAACTGCCCATCAACACTCAGCATATGGACAATACTAAAAAATATCACAAGATTAATGGCACGTTTGGCACAACTATGGATAAATATTCAGGCTTGGTGCTATGTGTGAATGAAGTATAAAACTTTCTAGACCTGGAGTTGCCCTTGAGATTCCAAAATATCATAAGCAGGTTGATTATGATTAAAATTAGCCCAACAAGAACAAACAAATGCAGAACAATGAAATATTGTGGAAGTATGTCTTACTTGGTAAAGTTTTGGAACATACACAGATATTTTTAGGAGTCCACAGAGTATGATTCAAAAGAAATATTGCTTCAGTAATATTGAAAGTTCTACCTGTTTTTATTGTCATCATACATAAACAGGTAGAGCTTTGATTGCACCATTGCAATTGCCGTATTTCCTTTTTTTAACCATTCCATCTGGGTACTCCTGTATTTGTCATTTTGAATCATCCTGTTGTTTCTTTAAGATAACTATCTTAAAGATAGATAACTCTTTTAGGAAGCTTTTATATTATTTAAATATTACAACGCCCATTATCCACAAACAGTTTGGGTTTTCAGCTCATAGGACAAGTCATAGGAAAACATGTTAGATGTCTGTTGGCTCAACTTGGGGCAAATCTGTTCTTTTAAGCAGCACCTGGGGATTTTAAAAATGTGGGATTTTAAACAGCAACCCATTCCAACTTCAGGAATATCTATCATTGTAAAAGATAGCATAACTAAGGCTAAATTTTGCCTGAGTTGGGATCAGATCATATTTGAAAATCAGCTAGATATTTTTTCTAACAAAAATGCATAAGATACCATAGATCAGGGGTGTTAAACCTGCGGCCCATGAGCTGGATGCATCACGTGCAGGCCATGTCCACCCTATCTCCCTGAAAGGAAAATCATTGTGAAACGTCATATGACAGCAACATGATGCCGTGAGTTTGACACCCGTGTCATAGATAAATATTGTCTTTGCAGCAACTTAAACACAAAGCTCAAAGCTCATAATTAGTGTATTAAATATTTTACACAAGGAAATCATAAGAAAAATATAGTGGCCAAATATATAAAAATAAAATCTTGGAACCGCATCAATCACATGTAGGACCTACCAAATCCACTCTATTAACATGTACATACTATCATTATACAGAAAATAATTTGTTTTTAACATAGCCTTATGCACATGTAAGAAGCATGCAATAGAAGTATGCAATAGAAATCAACATTTCTATTGATTTATGGTATGCCTGTTCTGGAAGATACAACTAAGAAAAGCTTTGCAAATTACTATCAACATAGCAAAATGTACAGCCAAGGTTAGTTGTCTTAACAGCTTTCAGGATATCCCTTTTCTAAGAAACCTTAAACTATCAGTTTAATTGTAAACAATACTGCCCTCAGGTGGAAGACTATAATAAAATCGTCTTTTTGTATTATTTAATCATTGATACCAGAAATTCCAAATTTCCTTACTTTGTCAACTATATTAATTAAATTTAATGAAATCTGTAAATATAAAGTGTATTAATCACCGGCAAACACAACGTATCTTTAATGTTCAGTTCATAAGGTCTTGAAAAATGCAGGCAGCAATAGTTTTGTCAAGAAGCTTTTAAAATATTAGTAGCCAATTGAGAATATTGGTTTCCTTTGCAAAACAACCTAACTAGTTTCTAATCAGTTTCTACATGCAATTCAAAATTTTGATGATTGTTTAGCATATCTAATCATATAATGAGAGCCAGTAGTGGTTAAGATGCTGGCCTAGAAAGCAGGAGAATGTGAGTTCTAGGCAGTGATGGGATTCAAATAATTTAAGCAACTCTGCTCTAATGACTGGCTGAGTAGGCGTGGCAGGGTGGGCATGTGACTGGGTGGGCATGGCCAATTTGATGTCACTCATCACACCCAGCCCTGTTTCCTGGCCACACGCCTCAAAGGAAGAGATGGGCTTCAGCCAGTTTGGACTGGCTTGGGCTAATCCCACCACTGGCTGGCCATGCCCCTACCCATTTTTCAGACCATTTTGATATCCACAAGTCTTAATGTTGCCAAGGTTGGATACCCCTGAGCTAGATGTTCGGACAGATCAGTGTTTTTCAAATTTGGCAACTTTTAAGATATGTAGACTTCAACGTCCAGAATGCTATCCAGAAGTCCACACATCTTAGCAAGTTTGAAAAATTCAATTAAAAATGGGCAAATTAAGATCCTTTTTAGGGATCTGTGCTTTGGTCTCCTTTAAAAAAAAAACATATTACAGATTATCCTGACCAGAATATCTATGAACAAAGACTCTAATAGAAACATGCTTTATGCATAACAATATAGAAAAGCTTTAAGGATCACTAATCTCCCCACACTCATGGATCATAACTTATGAGAAGAAGTTCGCAATGATCTCAACAGAAGTTTTCCTCAGTTCTGTTTTGCCTTACTATGAAATATCTATACTCTGTCATTGAGCTGTGATTATCCTGGCCCTAAAAACAGATATAAAGTTCTCTCAATCACAAGAATTGTCCTCCATTCTCTTTATTTATAGCATGGGACCCTAAAAATAGACAAAATGTTCTCACAATCATAAAACTGTCCTCTGTTTATATTTATAGTCTGGAATAGTCAGATAATGAGGAAAAGCTGAGCAGGAGAGATACATGGACAGACATTATTATTGATCTTATTTATCCTAGAACTGTAATCAATGAAAAAAAAAGGACTTTCACTCCTTTTTCACCCCACTCCATTACGTGGTGGGGGGGTGTCTCTTGGTTTGCCTCCCTCCTTTCCTTGATTTCTTTCCAAAGAGTCTGCTTGTTGTCCAACTAAAGGTGCTAGAGACAGATGTGTATTTTAAAGCACAACCTGTTTTGCAAAGAGATGTACTGATATGAGGAAAAGGTCCAAGTGGGTGGAAGGATTTTTGAACCTCTTTCAAGCTTATTTTCTCAGAATTTGTTCTACATAACCTATATATGGGGTATGGGAACTTATATCAATTTTTTTCACAATGTTTTGCTATGATCCAGGTGTTACTGTGCTTAGTAGTGCAATTTTACAGTATTTCATATGGTTGTGTAATAATCCAAATTCAGAAGGGAAATATGCTTTGGGGTGAAGTCTAGTTTTGTGTTTGCCAGCAAATGTTTAAAAGATTTGTGCAGCAGGGCAGGAAAAAGCACAATGGATGTGCAGTATTGAGAGGTCTGAAGTGTATGCCCACACAAGCTACGAATTCCTCTTCCCCTTTCAAATCCAGATTGTTGTACAGCTTCAAGAGAGATAATTGAAGATTTTAACTCTTCATTTTTGGCCTGTTTTTTGGCAAGACTTTGCAGTCCCCAAAAGCTGACCCTGCAAAAGAAGCCAGCTGAGGCAGGGGTGGAATCCAACCAGTTTTGCTACTGGTTCAGTGAACGTGTATGTGTGCCAACCACACTGCCTCCTGGCTCTTAGAAGCTAATTTACACTCACCAGAGGCAGCCAGGATGACTAGGAAGTCAAATGCCAAATAGCTGATTAAGGTAAGGGAAAAAAACCCCAAGCTGCTATAGGGAAAGCAAAGGGCAGGGATGGGAGCGCTGGCAAATTCAAATCGATGCTATGGGATCGGGTTATCTGGTGTGACCAGGCTGCATTTCACCACTGAGCTGAGGCCCCTGTACAGGAATTTGCTGTTTCACCCAAAGATGCAAAGTAAATTTGTTACATGGAATATTAATGGGGCTAATTATGCCCCATTCAAGCTTAAAAAAATTTCACTGTTTGACAAAACTTAATACTGACATAATTTTCCTTCAAGAAACACATATTAGGAAGAAAGATGAGAAATATTTAATAAATAAAAGATTAGGGGAGGAATTTATATCTGCTGGGTCAAAAAAGATTAATGGAGTGGTTTTACATATAAAACCCCAATTTAAACCCAAATTACTTTTACTAGATGATTGTGGCAGATTTGTAATAGTGAAAATTGAATTTAATGGAGTAAAATCAATAGTATTTGGCCTCTATGTGCCAAATGATGGAAAAAATAAATTTTTTGAGAATCTTATGGACCAACTTCTGTCTTTTTCATATGAAAATTGGTTTATGTTGGGGGAATGGAATGGAGTGACCTCGCCACTTTGGGACAGAACATCTGTTAAGGGGATTAAACCCTCCCAGGGTAAACTACCAAAGACATTTTTTGAGACGATAGATAACTTAGTGCTAATAGATTCATGGAGGCAAAAAAAAAAAAAAAATGGCACTGCAAGAGAATATACTTTCTTTTCAGAAAGACATAAATCCATTTCAAGAACTGATGTGATATGAACCTCTAAAATTTTAGCAACTAAAAATTTGAAGACTGATATCTTACCTAAATCTTTCTCTGATCATAATCCAGTTGTTTTGATATTTAGAAAAAAGAGTTGGAGTTGGAGTAACTCAAGTTATAGTAGAAGTCTGTAAAAGGAAATTACATAAATACTTGGACAATAATTTTAGGTAAAGGGACAGATTTAGCAATTGTACAGGAGGCTAATAAAGCAGTTATGAGGGGTTATTGTATAATACAATATAATCGTCTAGAGAAGAAAAAATCTTTGGAAAAGATGCAAAAGATATTGGTTACAATTAGGCAGAAACAGATTGAATTACAGAAGGCACCATGGACTAAAAAAATTGTATCGAATTAATTTGTTATGCCAACGTTAATTTGTTATGCTAACAATCCAAGAAATGGAACTAAAATTGAATTATATGAAGCAAAGACATTTTGAGTCTGCAAATAAACCAGGAAGATGGTTGTCATATAGATTAAGAAAGGAAAGGGAGAAGAGAATGATTGAAAAAAATTGTGAAGGCAACAATGTAATCATGATGAGCAAATTAAAAAAATTGTTTCATAACTTTTACTCTAACTTGTATAAAATGCAGGAGTTAGATGTCAAAATTGGATGAGTATTTGTTATAATAACATTTGCTGAAACTTTCACAAACTCAGAGACAACTTATGAATGACCCAATAATTATCTTTGAAATATCAGAAGCTATAAGAAAAATGAAAACAGGTATAGCTCCTGGCCCAGAAGGGCTTACAAGTCAACACTATAAATGTTTCAAAGATGAACTCCTTTCACCTGCTAAAGCAGAGATCACCAACTGGTGGTCCACTGACCACTGGAGGTCCACAAGAAAATTTTGGTGGTCCGCAGAATTTTTTTTTTTTGCATTTTTGCATTTTTACATTGAACTAAATCAGCCAATTATTAGCCAAACAGCCGCTGGGGGGGAGGCTCAGCCACCTTTCAGACCTGCCTTTCTGCTTCTGCAAGGCCTTCAGGCGGGAGGCCTGAGAGAAAGCGCCTGGTCCGGGCTGCCTGGGGGAGGGAGGCTCAGCTGCCTTTTGGGCCTCTGGAACATGGGACCAACTTTCCCACCGATGTTAGTAAGCTACCATCAGGTTCTTAGAAGGCTGTGTGCTGAGAATGAATGTCTGGCTTATAGCCAGCCTGGATGCTGGCTAGAATTGGTCCCCTGCAAATTCTTCATCTCTCAAGGAGCCTGGCTGAAGTTTCCTGCACTGCTCACTGAAATTTCAGCTGGGCTCCTTGAGGGACAAGAGTTTTCAGGGGACCACTTCTAGCCAGCACCCAGGCTGGCTATAAGCTAGAAGTTCATTCATGGCCGTATTTGAGATTCCTAGTTGCAGGAGACAGTAAAACTAGGGTTGACTCTTGCCGCATCTCTCTGCTATAGTGCTTCCCAGAGGTGGCTTACCATTCAGAGCCTCAAGCGGCAGAAGGTGAGGGCTTCTCTACTTTTTGCATGTTGCACCACCTGCAAAGTTTCATGTTGCACATGCCACCCCCTATTTCCAGCCCCACCACAAGCTGCCCAGCCAGTCTCATATTCCAGAGCTGTAGTAGGCACAGGACTGGCCCATTGGTCATCCTGGAGCAGTTCCTCCACCTGGCTGCACCAGGTTGCCGGAGAGAGCTTCCCAGCAGCCCCTCAACATGAGTGACATTGAGTTGGCCACACCCAACTAGAAAAGATTTTCCTCGAAAAGGAAAAGATTTAGAATCTCAATAACAACGCAAAGTGAAAAAATAGACATTCATCACTTTGAATTATTCCAGATAACATTTTAACATACTGATTTAACACATGCTTCTCTTATAGGAGCTGAAGAATCATCTATTAAATGAGAGGATTTGAGTCTAATATAATCCATTGGGCAAGAATTAGTGAATTGTTTAATATAACAATCCAATAGAAACTTACATCCAACTTACAGAAAAAAATACCATAAAAGGTTAGCCTTCTGCTGCAACACTTTATATGATGCTAGAAATGCATATTTGGACCTTGAACAATGTGTTTCAAAGTCACATCTAGAGGAGACCCAGTTGGTCTAGAGACCAAGAAGAATCTTAGGCTACATACTTGGTATTTCAAAAAGAGCAAAAACTCATAGGAAGAATGCTTAGTTTCCTTATCCACAATATTGTTTCTCCCATTGTTTCAGTGTGTTTACTTTCATACATTCCAAAACAATTTATCAATCTCAGAATACAGAGCAAGAAAACTGGAAGGGAACTTGGACATATTCTTGAGCCGGGTCTTAACAGACTCCGGCTCAACCCTGCCAAGACCGAGTGGCTGTGGTTTCCTGTGCCCAGATACAGCCAGCTTGGGTTATCGCTGGCCGTGGGGGGTGAGATTTTGTCCCCCACGGAAAGGGCTCGCAATC
>JAEANM010007366.1:0-17795 GCA_017656035.1 Myanophis thanlyinensis | reverse complement strand
AGTGTGATTGGACACACAAGGAATTTGTCTTTGGTGCATATGCTTTCAGTGTACATAAAAAGAAAAGGTACATTCATCAAGAATCATAAGATACAACACTTAATGAAAGTCATAGGCCACAAACAAGCAATCAAATCATACTAGGAAACAATAAACAATGTAAATTGTAAGGATACAAGCAACAAAGTTATAGTCATAAGTGGGAGGAGATATGTGATAGGAGCAATAGGAAGAATAATAGTAATAGAGATATTCAAAACTATCTCTCAGTTAATTTAATGAAAATTATGGCCCAAACAAATGATCTTACCATTGTACTCTTGGTTTCTCAAAGTCAGTTTGTCACATCAATTTTCAACTGTAGCTCTTTGAAGTTGTAGTTATTTGAAATCCACAATTCAAAATACCAGATTTTAGTGTTTTCATTCCACATCCTCTAGATCAATGTTTATTGATGCAAAGAAATGTAGTATGTGTTAACCCAATTTTGGGTGGGTTAATGATGAAATGAACTCATATAAACCCTTTTACAGAAGATGTTTTCACACTTTACTATAATCCCTTACATGATAAATGACATAAATTATTCACTGTGTTGGAAGAAATATCCAGGTACAGTTCCAAGTCAGGAGAAAGGCACTGGAGACAAAATGGAGACTGGAGGCTGATTGGAAAGAGAGTCCATTTATTGATGAAACAGAACCACCAAGCTTGTATGATTCTGGGCAACAGACCACATGAAGTTGAGAGTGGGGGATATTTATATCTTCTCTTGGGCTTTGCACTTGAGCTTCCTGTTCCTGTGCAAGAACAGGTATTCTATTGGGTGATGTCAGAATCCCATGGTCCCATGTACAACTCCTAGGAGTTTGTCTAAGTTTGGTTGAAGTTTGGGCTGATGCCATGAAGGGGCTTGTTGATCAATTCCTATTGTGGCTGAGGGCTAATTCTACCTTTGTTCAGACCTTGCTGCAGGGAATTTTTGCCTATGAATAGAGCTATCTAGATCTCAATAAGCTCTTTATCTCTTAAGTGCTACAGCTGCTGAGGGCTATTAAGAAAGGTGGGAGCTGCTTTCTCTCTCTAAAAAAACTTTTTTAATATTTCTCAAAATATTTCATTCTTCTAGGAGAGGGATAGGTACTAACTTTCTACAACTGGAATTAATCAAGACAAGGAATTACTTATGTTAATTATTACATTTTAATCTTTATATCAAAACATTGTTGGAACCTTACAGGGTTATAAATGAAAATTAATCCATTAGAAATGAGCAACTTCCTGCCCCAAGAATTAAATATTAATATCCAATTAAATATTTTTAATTGGAAGGATAAGCTTACTTTTGCATAATTCCTGGCATTTGGTTTCATTTAAAAATTAGGCATTCTCACTTAATTAAGTAAGGACAAGGAGTAGTGCTGCTTCTTTACTTTAAATGCTTTTCTTCTCTTAAAATGCTGCACTTGCCATGCTATGAATTGCTTTTGGGGTTCCCCTCAGCTCAGATGTACTGAATATGAATGAAGTCACCTCATTTCCTCCCCTTCCTTTGATCATAATTTCCTCTGAATAAGATTAGATGTGCTATGTAACTAAAACCATTCACACCCAGATTCCACCTAAGATCCAGAGAGCAAAATGGTTCTCAAAGTTGTAGCTTGACCATGGATGTGTGGATTCAAGGGCCATTTTGATCACACTTTTAGAGTTAATGCACTGCGTGTGAGGAATTGTCCGACAATGGAAAAGAAGATGTAGAACCTTGTGGAAAAGCAAAACGTTAGAGATCTAAAGGAACAACTGTTAGAATATAGCTCAGTTTAAGCAAGAAGGAAGACTTCTACTGTAATTCATTAAGGTATTTCTTTAAGCAAAAGGCAAGAATGAATGTTGTGCTTTATTTTCCCCCAAAGCTCCTGGCAAATACTTCATTATCAAGTGCTTGATTATCAGAATTGAATTGATATTTTAATACCAAGTTTAGTACAAATAGTCTTCAAGGCTACTTAACAGTGGTTCCAAATTATGACTGACACCCCAAAACTATATACAACTCTGTTTCAAAGTTATAACAACTGCAGTGCCATTCATTCTTGTAATACCATGGGCACGCTGGGCACCCACCCACCCACACAAACCTCTCTTCCCCCCTATCTCGCCCTGATGGAACCTGAAGTACTTGGATTTGCTCCCCATGCGTCCTAGAAGCAGCCGCCATTTTCAGGACCCTGACAGTTCCTTGAAAAATGGTGGGTGTTTTCAGAACTTTCTGCACCAATCAGCTGGCTGCTGATCAGTTGGCTATGGGGAAGCTGCAAAGCTCTGTTGCCTCACCGTTAGGCTTTGGGAAGCCAGCCCTTACATAAAAGGGGGAAGTCTGACTGTCTGTGGAGCCCAACTAGGACTTAAAGGCTAGACTACCATCTAGATCAGTGTTTATCAACCTTGGGGACTTTAAGATGTTTGGACTTCAAGCTTTGCTGGCTGGGGAATTCTGGGAGTTGAAGTCCAAACATCTTAGAGTCGCCAAGGTTGAGAAACACTGGCCTAGAGGCAGTCAGATGGACAACTAAAGCTTGCAGAGACTCAGCATCTTCTGTTTTGCTGAACAAATTCTAGACTATAGTAGTTGGCTAACTTTTGGAGACAAAGCTTTTTCTTTTTCAATTCAAAGGAAAAAGCTGCTTTCTTTTCTTCTCATTTCCATTCCTCTAGTCTTCAGCCTGGAGTCAAGATAAGATTTTTAAAAAGCATAGAGATTGGAGAGCAGAGGTGGAGAGTTTAGTTCTAGCATTTGATTGGGGTGGGAAGTGAAGATCAACAAGTCTGTATCTCCCAGATGTTTTAGTTTTGTTCATTGAAAAAATGTGGCTGAACTCTTGATTTGGTTTAGTTCCTACTCCAACATTACATCGCATTTGTCTTTTGAGATGGCTAAACTTATTATGCAACTCAAAATTGGTAAAGTGGCTTGGAATAATCTGATTTTGGCAGGATGCTAAAGATGAACATGAATTGGTGATCCTCAATGTTGGCTTGTAACGATTTTTCTTTACAAACATTTAGACTAGCTCTGCTGTAATTTCAATATATAAAAAGGGATATATGAAGAAACCTTTGGATCCATCAGCTTGCCAAGTGTAAGAAGAAGCTACATAAAAGCATTTCCACAAAAATTGTTAGTCTAGCTCAGTGATGGTGAACCTTTTAGAGACTGATTGCCCAAACAGCAAGTCTCTCTCTCACGCACGTGTGCATGGCGGAGACCCGAAGACCAGCTGGCTGGCGGGAGGCAGGCATCCCAATGCCGGCAGCTCTGCAAGAGGAAAGATCTTTTTCTTTCACAAGTTTCCATCACGTTGTTTGTAGGGAAACTTCTGTTTCTCTGCAAACAAAGGTGAGAAATGCCACAGAGAAACACGGTGGAGCTGAGCTAGGGTGACAGCACGAGTTCCCATAGAACCATGCATGCCATAGGTTCTCCACCACTGGTCTAGCTGGTGCAAGATAATGTCCAATGCAGAAGCAAGACTGTTTCAGGAGAAGGGTTGGTGTTTGATTACTATCTCATCCTTATCTTTATTTTTAATAGAAAACAAAACAATAACAGTCTGCCTTGAACCCTTTGTGCTTCCTTTGTGGCTGTTGATTCCATCTCAGGGATAGACTTTGGGAGAAATTGGCAGCTACTTCTCTTGAGAGACATCTTTTGTTATTGTTTTGACATTTATGAAGAAGATAATGCTGGTCTAACATGACCCTCAGGGTATCTCAATTCATGACCTCAAAGGGATGAAGCTTGCTCTTTACTTTTTATATTACTTAATTAGTTTAATATGCAACAAAGTTTAAATTTTATCCTCTTCGTGTCAGGCAACAGACCTGTTTCATCAATTTTATATGCTGATAGTGCAGCAATCTTCTAACACAAATGAGCCTGAGCCTTTGTTCTCTTTCCCATTACTGCAGAAGGGAGCAACTTGTCATCAATTACAATAAAAGTAAAATAGATGTGTTCTCCAAATGATGTGTCACCCACCACTACTCTTGGAAAATTAATGGCTTTGACATTGACCAAATCAAGAGTATTTAAACACCTAGATGCTTCCTTGCAAGTCTCAGCGACCTGGAACAAACAGCAAATTCTCTGCCCAGGCCCATAAGCTTTCAAACACCATTGTGAGTTTTGCTAATCATATTAGTAATAAGTGTGTCCCAGCTGCTGCCAAAATTTTCAGAGCCAAGGTCATTTGTTATACAGTGCATAGATTTTCCACTCTCAGGACCTAAGCTACATTTAAGCAGTGCAACTAAAATTTCTAAATATTATGTGTTGAATACCCCATTGTATATCTAACTCACAGTTGACTTTGGAATCCAGACTAATCTCTGATGGCCAACATCTCTTTTTGGTAGCTGAATGTTGGGTTAAATGACACTGCTTAGTGGCATACTGGAAGGTAAGGATTATACAGACCCAAAATATAATTCATCAGCTTGTTATTTGATCTTGTTAGGCCTCAAGGGTGTCTATATGAATTGAGAGAAGTATTTACTATGCCACTGACATACAGGCATGGTTTAATCAAACTCTACCACCTTGTATGCAGTACTGTAGCCTGTATGGTAGATTTTACACTATATATTTAATATATATCTTTTCCCTGATTCTCAGGAGCATTTGTATCTCATCTGCTATAACTTCTTGCCATCTCCTTGTTAAAAGGAAGATTTCATTTCTCCCTGTCATCTTCCATTTATAGTTTTCTTTCTAAATATGATGGTAAATTAATAATGATGCTTTTCTTAATCCATGCTAGCTTGAAGGAGGAGGTTACTTGCCTCCTCCTAACTGACATATTATCAATTATTGCTAGAAGGTTGCTAAATTTTTCCCCCTGATATAATCATGTTTAGCAATTGCAATAATTTTCTGTACTGCTAAAGCTGATATGCTCTTTTATGCTCATTTTATTACTCTGGTTGTCTATTGAAGGGCAAATATTCTTGGGTCCAGGGTTGTAGAATTGTTGCATTGTTTTTTTTAATTCAATATATATTAAACTGATAAGCCTGCTGAGAAAGGAATGTAAGAAAATTACTGTATGATGGCCATGCATCCATTGTCTTGTTACCACCATATCTTCTAAGGATTGCAATCCATACTTTAGAAACACAGCTCTATAAAGTGAACCACATCAGAAGTTACTGACTATCTGGCTGGCTACTCGGTTCACTGCAGAATTTCACTAATTGTCAGTTTGAATGTAGATTGCCGCTACATAAAGAGATTAAGAAATGCCATTTCAACATTTCAGGGAATTGTTCTATAATTAGAATGCTTGAATCAAAATCTATGCCGAGTATATTTAAAAGTGTATGTAAGGGCAATTTAGCAAATAGTTTTGTTCTTTCACTAATCATCAGGCTTGCTTCCGCTGATTTAACTGGCTAGATGGGTGATTAGAAGTGCCCTGGACAGACACCTACTTAACTCACTAAATTACAAGAAGGAGGAAGAATTACAGTGTAATGAAACTTGCAATATTTTATTATTATAGCTAATTTTAATAATTTTAAAACTAGCTTTATCTTTATACGGTTAGTTTCTTGGTCTGGTCTACCTAGTAAACTGACAATGTGCTTGGGAATGGGATATACAACATCCAATCTGGATTGATCTCAGAGAGCACAGGTTTACTCTTCCAGTCTTTTGAACTCATGCTGGAGCCTATCCTCAGGGGGTTTTCTCTACATGGAAGAGTAAAGTCTGGATTGAATCTTGCAACATTATCCTGGGACACATATATTTGCCTTCATTTGTGGAATATACAGTTGACTCTTGTGCCACTTTTCAAAATTCCAATCAACAGATGTGGTGCAATTTATTGTCATGTCACAGAGCATTTCTTTGAGAATGTTGATGTTTACAGTGCCATCCAAAGTCAGAACTTAGTTTTTGGTTTCCGTCCATTGCAGCCGTCCATTCCAACCACCAGGAACACTAGCTTAGTTGTCAAGAGTCATGTTTGGTGTACTGACTAGCTTTGGGGATTACCATTCAGAACTCATAGCAGTCATCAAAGAGAGTCTTCTTATTTATGTATGCATACCAACTTTATTATTTTTATGAAGAATTCAAGACGAAGAAATTGTGAATTCTTATCCTATCTTAGCCATGAAAGCCATCTTGGGTGATCTTGGGGCAGTCACACTCTCAGCCCAACTCACATCTCAGAGCTGTTGTTGTGGGAAGATGCCTAATACTCTTTCCTCCTATTTTACCCACAAGAGCAACCCTGTGAGGTGAATTGGATTGAGAGTGTGATTGTCCCAATCTCACCCAAATGGTTTTCATGGGTAAGATGGAACTAGAACTCAGTTTCTTGGTTTTTAGCTTGGTGCCTTAATCACTAGACCAATGGTGGCGAACCTATGGCACATGTGCCCCAGGTGGCACTCAGAACCCTCTCTGAGTGATATGCCATCACCCCAGCTCAGCTCCACCATGTTTCTCTGTGGTGTTTCTTGCTGTCATTTGCAGGGAAACAGAAGGGAACACATTTCCTGCAAACGACAAAACAGAAGCACATGGAAGTAAAAGATCTTACCTCTTGCAGAGCTGCCAGTGTTGTGATGCCCCGTTTCCTGCCATCCACCTGGTCTTCGGGTCTCTGCCGCACACGTGTGAGAAAGAGACTTGCAGTTTCGATCTCTAAAAGGTTCACCATTGCTGCACTAAACCAAACTGGTTTTCATATATGGTGAATTTATTCATAATATAAAATAAAGTAGAAAAATTGAAATCACCTTTGTGGTTCCTTCTTTTGTTCTAGGATTCAAGTTGCCCTTAACATTAAAAAGATTAGAATGACTTTCTGTCCCATTGACATCAACACTGCATTGTTTTTCTTTTCAAAAGCTACCTGACCACATAATGTCCCATTCTAAAGTCCACCTGCAAGTTGATGATACTGTGGATTGAAATACAATATCAAAAGAAATTACCTTTTCAATCCTCATATTCCCAAAGTTTTTCCGACAGCAATCATTGATTGAACCATCAATTCATGATTCTTCGGGGACAAATATCTCTTGTACTATCCAATATCCTAGGAAGTAGTAACTGTAGTTCCATTTTTTCCATTATAGGATTTGGAACAATTACTAGTTTGATTGGTGATATGTTGACAAAAACAAATGAATACCACAAACTCTTTTGACATGAGATGGATGGCAAATAAATTTAATAATAAAATTAAAAAAAAAAAAACTCCTGAATTTACAACAGTCAAAAGCAGCCATAATGGAATAAATGGACAAATAGTGTGACAGTTTCAAGGCAACGGCCTCAGTTGAGAGGACCATTCTTCTCTTTTTCACCTTATGGATTTTCAGCATGGAAGTATTCCAATACAACTACCATCTTATAGAAAAAGTTTAAGTAGTGAAGTATATTTCTGTAAAACCTTTCAAATGGAATAATGAACTTTAGCTGATGCTTCTTAGATTGTGCAACCAACTCATAATATGGAACTAATGTTGTATGGATAGAAATTGTGCCTCATGGGAATTAAGGTCTGTTATATCTGAAACTAAGGGAGATTTCTAATAAAAACTATTCTGGTTAAATATGGGGTGTCTTCAATTTGAGATCCTTATTTAAAAAAGCAAACATAAGATTAGAGTAGACCATCCCAGTTTTAGTAATTAACAGAATTGTAAAGCTACTTCCTAAATATTCATAGTTAATAAAATCATAAATTCAGTGGCAGTTCCAAATTTAGACCTCCTCCCTAACAGCCATCTGTGACAAATAACTTTTACTACTGCCTGCAGCTTTTCTTTTTATGACACATGCCATCTGGCTTACTACTGATATGTATCTTGAGTCTTTGAAATGTTTTGGTTCATTGTTCTTCAAGTATTCTCTCTTTCCTGTTTTGCTATGTAAGTAAGACTCTGGTGAATCCTTCTGAAAAATTATACTTCAATTTATCTGCAGGATTGTATATTTAACAGCTGGTAATCCTGATAATTGCTAAGAGGAATCAAGGGGCTGATTTTAACCTTCAAAGTTTATTTTTGTCATAAGAGTTCACTATCTTATGCCATAGAGTTTTATCAGTATTTATAAGGCAGAATATATGGTTAGAAAACATGGTATATAAGAATAAGAATGGTATCAAAGAAAAAAAATGGAATTCTGGTAGAATTCCAATTGATTCAGACACGTTCATGCAGTGAATGTTATTTTCTTTATATTGTATCTTTACTTTGTTTTGTGTTTTCTTTGGATTGCATTTGAGATAATGAGTGAAAGTGTATAAAAATGTGACTGCTGCATTTTCTTGCTAATAGTAACTTCTACTTCAAGATGTCCCAGAGTTTATTTACATAAAATAAACCAGCATAACATAAGAACAATATATATAAAAACCACAGAATCAAATAATGTAGCAACATTAAAAATACATCTTTAAAAATCCAGTAGATTAAAATGAATTTCCTGCTTTAGAAAACATAAAGTGAGTTAGCTTGTGAATATCCCTGTAGAGTCCTAAAAAAATAAAACATATAATATCCTATTCCTTCAGTTAATGTGCATAGTTTCAGAAGATTTTGGTGTCAAATGAAGATAAGCTTTCCTCAAGTCAGGTTGAACCTCTAGTGACTACATGGACACTTCAGTGTAGCTTTCTTGGCAGTAATACCGAAATGATTTGCCATCTCTTTGATTTGTTTGATTCTGTTTCTTTTTTTACTTGCAACATACAGCTTTGATACTTTTCTGATGGCTCCCAGGTCTGACCATACTTTGTTTTCTAATCTTTGGGATCAAGAAAACAAACAAACAAAAAAACATCTTCCTTGATCAAATTCTGCCTTTGTATAAGATTGTAAAAAAAAATATATAGTTATAAAATTTTGTGCAACTTGAAAACTTGTATGTCGCTATATAGTACTCAATTAAATGTGATCCAGCTAAAATGGTACTAAAATGTCTTTGCATTATATAACCTGTAAAAAAGACTAGCATTAAGAGTTTTTGCTAGGTATTTGCCTAGATCCTTTTCACAAGAAAATCCCTTAATGTATCTTAGTTCTGGTGTAAATTCTTTTTGTTTTTTATCCTAGGTATACCTTCCTAGGTGACAAATATTACAATACACTTCATCTTTTTTCCATTGTCTGAGTAATTGTGAATTAGGCCTAAAGAGAAAGCAAGTGTCACTGAAGTTGCCTACCACAGTTTTTTCTCACAAGTCAGCTCTTCCCTTCTGTAGTGTACAATGTCTGTTGTATGATTGTGTAAGGGCCAAAATAAACATCACACACAAAAATTAACTAAAGTTCAGTTGTCCTTTTTGAGCTTCACTTTTTTTTTGCTTTATTTTGCTATAGTGGAGAAAGATATATTGTTGTTTGTGAACTAACACTTTGAGAATTTGAGAAGCAATTTGAGAAGTGATTTGCAATAGAGTAATATTAGGGTGAGTGGGTGGGAAGGTTAGCCAGGTGCCCTCTCATTCCTATCCAAAATAACTTATTTCATAAGTAGATATCTTTATAATAATTGTCACAACAATAAAAGAAAGCAATATTTAAAGCATGATTTATTATAATCAAATGTATGCAGATGATACCACTCTAATGGCAGAAAGTGAAGAGTCTTTTGATGCGGGTGAAGGAGGAGAGTGTAAAAGTTGGCTTGAAACTCAATATTAAGAAAACTAAGATCATGGCACCCAGCCCTCTCAATTTCTGGCAAAATAGATGGGGAAGAAATGGAGGTAGTGACAGATTTTATTTACACCGCAGGTGGGGGACCACAGCCAAGAAATTAAAAGATACTTGCTCCTGGGGAGGAAAGCCATGACAAAACTAGATAGCATACTAAAAAACAGACATCACCCTGCCAACAAATGTGTGTATAGCAAGGCTATGGTTTTCCCAGATGCAATGTGTGGATGTGAAAGTTGGACCATAAGGAAGACTGAGTGCCAAAAAATCAAGGCTTTTGAACTATGGTTTTGGGGAAGATTCCTGCAAGTCCCTTGGACTGCAAGGCGATCAAACCAATCAGTCCTAGAGGAGATCAAGCCTGACTGCTCTTTAGAAGACCAGATTCTGAAGATGAAACTCAAATACTTTGGCCACCTAATGAGAAGGAAGGACTCACTGGAGAAGAGCCTGATGCTGGGAATGATTAAGGCAAAAGAAGAAGGAGCCGGCAGGGAATGAGGTGGCTGGCTGGAGTCTCTTAAGCAGTCAGTGTGAGCTTAAATGGACTCTGGGGAATGGTAGAGGACAGGAAGGCCTGGAGGAATGTTGTCCATGGGGTTAGACATGACTTCACAACTAACAACAATCAAATTTATAATAATAAACTGGGTGACATCAACATGTAGCTATTAATAGAAATGCCAATTTCTCTGTTGCAAGATGGAATTCCTTAAGTGACACTGCTAAAGCAGATACTGTTCAAAGTTCATTCTTTAGTTCTTTCCACCTGGTGGTTGATTTGCTTCTGTTTTTGCAGTAAATTAGAGGATTTAACTCACATATTTTCAGGCAGCTCTGCAGAAACTTCCTTTTGGATTCATTCCTGACTCTTAACAGGCCTGGAGATGGCATCCAAGCTTAGAAAAATTTGCATATGGAATTGTTTCAACTTATACTCCTCTTTTTATATTTAATTAAGTTTTCAATAAAAACATGGTGAATGATAAACGTGGTGCTTAACAGTATTTTACTTAATATTTTAATTTTTTTCCAGTTCTGTCCCAAGTAGAATTTGGCTGCAGAGCAAGCACCTGTGTTTTCAACAGCAGCCAACAGCAGATGGAATTTTTCACAGCTGCAAATAGATCAGTCGCCTAATAATGCTCTCCTACAACACTGTTGTTATATACAGCTAAGAAACCAACTAAGCCAGTTCCTAACCAAGCTTATTTAGGCTACATATTATTCAATTACATTAGTGTTACATTCTGAAAATGTGCTTTATGTGATTCTCGCCTTACAAAAATTGATACTTTTATATCTTTATATCTTCTTTGGAGTTAGTTTGATTCACACAAAATAAAGGAAAAACATTAAAAATTACAGATCTACGAAAATATGTTCCCTCCCTACCACAGGCCATCCAACCACAAAACACAGGCTGAAGAATGTTTCAGTCAGAATCTTCTGGTGAATGGCCATTCTAACAGTTAATATTCAAGGATAGAATGTCTCCGGGTCAAAAATGTTTTCCATTTTTTTGTTGAACATTGAACTTTGTTAGTTAGTGTGGTAAAAGCAGTGTGACCAGATATTATTTTGAGATTATTATGAATGAATGTATGAATGAATGAGGTAATGATGTAAGGATGCCAATACTTCTTGAGCTTTTCCCAGAAGTGCTTGTAACACATTCATTTTGGCAGCAAATACAGTCATGAGCTTCTGAGTTGAGATGAGAAAGTGAGGGGAAAAAATAAACTTTTGAGTTTGGCACAATGACATCTACTGAAATTACTAGATGCTGAATGAAACTTCCTGCTTTTCTGAGCGCAGTGTTGTATCACATTTCCAGATTTCTATTGGCAGCATGAATTGAATTGTGCTGTTGGGAAAAGGGATAGATAGATCAGCCTCCTTTGCTTGTGTTTGCTTTACCGTTTGACTTTTTGGAGCCTAAACCTGCTGATTTCCGAATGAACCTTTATAGAAGTTATCTTATTTCTTACTATTTGTTCTTAGTAAATGTATAAATAGATCGTTATTTTGAGATAATAAATTAACTTAGTAGAATTCCTTTGGCAGTCATAGGCATATGATGGAAATATAATGCAATGGATTCTGTAGAATTCACAGCTGCATGTAGGGCAGTTGCTCACATCTGTTTATGGTACTAATTATAAGTCTGTTGCTTCAGCAGCAAGACTGAAATGTTATGTTCAGTTGCAGAATGATGAAATTAGGCTGAACATTTTAGTAGATGAAAATTTTTAAAGAAAAAATCTCTAATTTCATGTTCTCAATAGAAAAGTGATGGCCTCCAAAACTATTGTACCATATTCTATAATATTAGTAATTTTCTGCCTGTTGTGGCAGATGAAGTTCAACATGAGTTTAGCCATTTACTTTAGAGAAGTAACAGATAATTCACGAGAAGGGTAATCAGGAGCAGGAACAGCAAGAGAGAAGATCAACGAAACATTATTTTGCAAGGGATCAAAAACTGTCTAATTTTATAAAAGTTGAGAAGATTCTTCCAAACTTTTGGGAGTCAAATCCTAGAAGAGGGAAACCGGAAGCATACTAGCCTCTCTTTTTTCAGGTATTTCAGGATTGAAGTTAATATATGATCGTATGTTTTCAGAAGAACATAGAGATAGTTACAGTGGTGGGCTGCTGCCTGGTTGGACTGGTTCTATCGAACTGGTAGTTCCAACAATCAGTTGGCCCTGTCCACTTGCTCCCACCCTATTTCGTCCTATATCCCCTTCTTTCTTGTTCATCTGAATTACACAGCACAGCTGCTTTCTGTGTCTCTGCAGTTCCTACTCACCTGATAAGCTGATTCCTATGAAAAGAAGGTAGAAGGTAAGCTGAAAGTGCTGTATTTTGGAAGCCGTGCACTAGCACGGAAGGTTCATACACACAGCACTCATGCTTGTGTAAATCAAACTGGTTGTTAAAGTATCACAGTAGTGTAGTTCACTACTGGATAGTTACCAGTATTTTTAATGGGGTTTCCATGATATAAATAGTAATGGGACAAGCAGAAGTTTAAATCTGAACTTTTTCTTGCTATTCTCCTACACTACAGCAACATATCTGCAGAATTTTAGTTTATGATTCTCTTGTTGGTGGTACAGAAGTACAGGTACATAAATACTCTATGAGATTAATATCATTTGTGGCTTAATTTTTGCTCTTCACAATGCTAATACCGTACTAATATCCTTTACATCACCAAATGACTCACTATGGTCCTTTTTTTTTTTTTTACCCACAATACAGGTGTTCTTCAACTTACAAAGAATTGGTTAGAAACTGTTCAGAGAAACCCCAAAAAGGGAACTTACAACCTTGATTCAAAGGTCCAATAGTTAGACCCCTTTTGTAGTCATGTGACTGAATATCAGTCAACAACACAGCTGCATTTATAGCTGTTTGCAGTATCCTACAATTACATGACCATATTTTACAATGGTTTTGCTGAAAACCAGTACTTCTGGAATGAACACGGCAAAAAATATCATAAAATCAGCTTGGTCATGTGACTGACATGTTTTACGACCATCATGACATACAACCGTAATGGGCAAGCTCTATTAGGGTCATGTGTCAAAGACTATCTGTAGAACACAAAGAATGCAATTGTTTCAATTTCTTTTTACCCCGAGAAGCAGTGTTAGGAAACCTGTAGTTTTTGAATTGGTGCTTTCTTTGAAGAGATAGAAACACAGAGTTTGGTCAGGAAAGCATATGGTAGTCATTAAATAATTGAATGATTTAGGGACTTTGAAAGTAATGAAATATGGTAATCTTCTCTATTCTGAATAAAACATTACATTTAATGCTACAGGTCTTAAAATGTATAGAATATTTTAAAACCATGATCACAAGCCAAAAGGTATTGGCATTCACTCATATGCTATTATCAATTCATTTAGATAATATTAATTATTAATGTAATTATATGTGTATGTGTATACATATGCAATATTAATTATTAATATTAATTCAGATAATCAGTAAAAAAATAAATTCAGTTTTAGGTCTAAAATTCCTCTGCTTCACCTTAGAAAAAATTGAGTAATTGAAATTGAAAAAAAATATCGAAATTAAATTAGCAGAATCATATTGCCATTTTGGGACTTCTCTATGCCCAGTAAGTGCAAATAGGGGGTTATACAACTATAGGGAAGATAATAGGCTTCATCTCTCTTCAGTAGAATATCCTTGAAATATTCTATTAATTACATATCTACATAGAAAGAAACAACATTTTTTCTGATCTTCCAAACCATAGGCAGAACTAGGAGAAAAGTGACATCTGAATCAATTTAGTATTGTTATTTTCTAAAACATTGTGAGAGAACTATCAGATGAAAACTAATCAATTTTAATCACTGAATAAAATCCTTTGTTGTTTTGGTTTCTGTAGTAAATAATCTGCACAATATAGTTTTTTAAAGAAGTATTTGAATTTAGATTCAAAATCAAAATGTTTCTAATTGAATTTATTTATTTTTTATTTATGTGGATCATAAATGGATTGTTATTGAAATACTATAAAAATATACTGGTATTGTAGAATCTACCCAGGTTCCAGAATATTATTTGTAAGAAGATTTGTTGAATAATCAACAGCTTTTACAGCACTGATTCAAATAGTCTTTTATAATATAACAGTGCCCCATTAAATTTAGTTGTCATCACTGAACATTATCAACCAAAAGTGTTAATTAGTCTATGAAGCATCTGTAGAGGTTCTCCAATGCTGATGATATGTTATAAAAAATAGCCATATAAAATTCATAAATGAGGATGAATGGAAAATGATACTTAGATATTTAGAACAATTATACATTGGCATGTAAAATTACATGGTGAGTGTAATATGGTGGTTGTGATATTGCAATTGAATCCTTTTATATATGCATTTACTACTTATATTAAAAAGATGTTGTATGGCCTCAGTTGTAACACTGAGTTTTCTATCCTGCATATTTTAAAACCCCTGCAGATACTGCTGACAATTTTTTCATAGTAGCTATTTATTTTTTATATTTATAGTAGCTTAAGTATTTTAAAGAATGGATCGTGCTTGCTTTAAACAAGCTTTTCATGGCAGAAGTTAGTTGATGCTTGGAGGCTCCTCCA
Organism: Myanophis thanlyinensis; assembly: GCA_017656035.1. Classification (NCBI taxonomy): domain Eukaryota; kingdom Metazoa; phylum Chordata; class Lepidosauria; order Squamata; family Homalopsidae; genus Myanophis; species Myanophis thanlyinensis. The sequence continues at coordinate 2,909 of JAEANM010007366.1, read as the reverse complement.
TCTTCCGACCTGAAATAAAAATAATAGAATATTGTAGAAGGATAGATCTATGCACCATCTGTAAGGACTGAAATACATTATGTGACCTAATTAAATAATTCAATTATAATATAATTTAGCAATAGGCCAATAGGATACAGCCTAATAGTGAAATTTCTTAGGTTGGATTCACACATCATTCTCTGCTATGATTTGTGAATTAAATTACTGAATAATTATATTATTGGTATTACACCAAATATAATATTGGTATAATACCAAATTATTGAATAAATTACAGTTAATTTAATTTGCACATAAGCTATTAATCACAAAGGATGAGTTCACACAGTATGTTAAACAAAATGAAACAAACAACATTTTGGCCTTGTGCAATTATGAAGTTAGTGTGTTTATATTTCTAGAAATTAGCCAAATTGGTTTTAAGTTTCAAAGATTAGAGTTAGACTCCTAATATTGGAAAATATTCAATGAGTGTTTGGCAATTAACTTCACTTTCAACACTTTGTCCTTAATCAATAAAATCAATAAAAAATGTTTTTACTTAAACTTTGTTTTGCACATATGTTGAGCCAGTTGTGAACTTCAATTTTTTTATTACCAGTTCTGTAGGCGTGGCTTCAGGATTAAACATCACCAAGCACAGAATTAAACTTCACCAAAGTTACAATGTAATAAGGGGAAATGCAGTTTCTGTGAGCAAGGCAATAAAGATTAGGCTAGCTAGAAACAACTGCATTATTTACAGGATTAACCCTGTAAAGTTAACTTAATTTAGGATTAACCCTACAAAGTGGGAAAAAAACAAAAGGAGATTTCTTCTAATTCTTCAGCGAACCAGTGTTGAGCTATTTATAGCTAAATTTTCTTTCCTGTGCTAAGCATTTATTTTCATCCATTGCTCACCATAGAAGATATTTGTAATAAATGCATAATGAAAATAAATTCATCTATGCTTGACTTACCTCTGTATCTGAGTTTATGTGAAAACTTTAAATAGTCGGCTATCATGGATATTTAAATAATACTGAAACAGTATTTAGAATAAGCAAGACTGTTTCTCTAGAAATGCAAAATAAATAAATAAAAACAGCTGCATTTCTTCTATTCTGATATCCCATCTTCTTTTCTTTATATCAGACAGAATTAGAATTCCATCTACTACAGCCAGTAGAATAAACAAAGTGTGTGTAGTGCAAGAAAAATTTGGCTGGGTACTTTCCTTGTAGGTTTGTGACTTTAGAGAGGGGTCTACAGCATTTCTAGATTGAAGTCTAGCAATCTTAGTCTTGCTGAAAAACTAGGGCCAGGTGAAGTTGGATGCAATATAGGAAAAAGTAGGATGGATAAAACCTAGCAAAAAGATACACTAACGGATAAAACTCCAAGGCACACATTAATTACAGCTACAAATTTTATTTGGAACATCAGAAATGGTATCCTAATATCATGTGCTCTGTATATTTCTTTGGAATTATTTGATAATCAGTTTCATAAATAAATAAATTAGGTGAAATTTGGTTGTTTTTTTCCTAGTGTGTGCAAGGAGTAAAGGTTTTTATCAAGACATAAAATACCTTGTGTACAAAACGATTTGAGAGAATGACTGAGTTTTTATAAATATTTCAGTGAATGTTTCAGATTGAGAGTCATCCTGGATACCTTGATACAGTCCAAATCTCTGTAGGGGGACTTGTTTTTTGAGACTATATTAGAAGTTTTAAAAGTATTTTTCATGCAGCAAAAATCATACCTGTGAAACTAATGTTTTCTAAAACAATAGACTTTTTAAAAATGATTACTATATAGTACAGAAAACTACTCAATCGGGAAAAACAAATGGAAGCCTGCCACCCACATAGGAATTCTACTAAAATATCACATAAGAAACATTTGTATATGTCTTTGTTTACTTTGGAGAATATTTGGTCATTCAAATTGCTCAGCAATTCTCTTTAGATATAATGCTAAATAATATTATGATTATTTCCATTTATATTCTAATTTTCTTTTGACAACGTACACAACAATATAATAATAACTGTGTAAGTTGGGCTTCTGGTCTATGCCTTCACAACCATAGTACAGGTGTAGTCCTTGGGGTACGACTTAAAGGCTGTTCAAAGATATAACACACACATACTCAAAAGCTATATGCAACCCTATTTCAAAATAATAGCAGTTGCAGCACCTCCATGGTCATTCATCCTTATGATACGAAATAACAATAACCATCTGTTTCTGAATAGAGTGCTTCTGAATAAGATCCAATTGTACTAAATTATTTCAGCATTAATACAATTATTGTGTCTTAGCTGTTCTATTAAATATTCTGTTGTAACAGAATGTAAATATTTCAGAGGCTGGGGAATCCGTATTGATAATATGATGTATAAAATTATAGATATAGTATTAATATTAAAAAGCTTATTTCTACTTCATGTTCTTCATTTTTCTGTATTTTTTATTACTCCTTCTATGCTTACATTGGAGCCCATTGGATTTCTGTTACTAAGGAGAATTTTGTCTGGGAGAGTATATATATATCAGTGCCTACTCTTAATCTATGCCCTAACCTTCCCCTTCCTGTTCTTTTATATGACTGCCTTAATAGTCACTTTTTGGGAAGCTTCTCTGCTCTGTCAGTTAAGGCCAGATGAGGATATTTATCCATACTTCATTTCTGTCAATTTTATTGGCCTCTAAACCAAGAAGAAAAATAATAACAAAAAAGACCCAAATATTTTATAGCTGAAATATATAGATATGGGACTGAGAGCCATTTTTGCTGTGCCTTAAGGCAGAGGTAGGCAATTACGGCTCCTTCATGAGTCGTGGACTTCAACTCCCAGCATGGCTGGCTCAGGAATTCTGGGAGTTGAAGTCCACGAGTCATGAAGGAGCCGTAA
>JAEANM010007365.1:0-17797 GCA_017656035.1 Myanophis thanlyinensis | reverse complement strand
TGTGTGTGTGTGTGTGAGTGCATGTGTGTGAGTGCCTGCGTGCAGCGCACGTGCATTACACATGCAAAAGCTGCATGCAATGCACAGATGGTGTGGTTGCACATGCAGTGCATGTGGAGGAGCCGCATGCAAGTGTGGATGGCACACACAAAGCACGTACTTTTGGGCACTCGGTAAGTAAAAGGTTTGCTACCACTGTTCTATGCCGATAGCCATTGCTGACCTGTGGAGGAAACCAATTTAATTTCTTTTACCACAATACTGGAAGAATATTCTGATAAACAAGGTTCTTCAGAAAATTCTACAACTTTATGTAATGTGCTCTCTCTCTTTCTCTCTCTCCCTCCACGAGGGCACCAAAATGTGTTAAAATGTGCTCTCAATATCTTGAAAGAAATCATCAAGGCAAAACATTTGATTTCACCTTTCTCTAGAAATTATAATTTGCACATGAGATTCACTTCCTACCACTTATCTTGAAGAAAACTTGATGAGGCTAAGAAAGAAGACAGTATATTTCCAAGCAGATGGAATAAGATGGTTGTTTCACTGCTAGGCTTTAGCCTCTATGCTTTGCATTCTAGGAAAATAAGATTCAGGTAACAGAACCCCCAGTCATCAACAAGAGCACTTGTGGCCTAAGGGTGAAGACATGAATTTAGAACTGTTTTGTTCTACTCCAGTAATTTTAAGATGTATCTGTTTTCAGTACTACTACTTACATTGTTCAACCCCTCCTGACTTCATTAACAAAGGATTTAGGAAACCAAGCAACAAAGAATGCCCTCCTAACTTTTCTCTGTCTGCTTGGGAACAGACGGATTCTAGCCTATAATTTCTAGAGCCGTCCTCGTTGTAACAGTTGAGGTGAATTCTCTGAATCTCAAAATAGCTTCTGGATAGCTTACCAGCATTTGGCCTGCTCCAGTCTATGGGATAATCTATGTTGAGACCATCACTTCAAGCGTGCTTAGGAAAACAGCTTGACTTTATCTGAAAATTCCTTTCACCTGCAAAAGCTGCTGATTTCAGCAGGCCCAATGTATTTCTGTATCAAGATCATGGGACTTTAAAATCCCCCTAGATTTATTTTGTCTTGCATTGGACAGATGTATTGCCAGAGACTGCAGCTTGCTTACCTGAATAAAAACACATTGAAAACACTTAAGTAACTTGGGTGTGGAATTGCATTGGCTCCCACTAACACTGCTCATCCTAGAACAGATGCAAATATTTACTAACTAATGCAAATCTCCAAATTCATCAGGTTTTTTTTTCTCCCTCTGTATTCCTTAATATTTATTTATTGCACCAGGGAATAAACTTGGAAATGTGATTTCATCCTCGGCCTCTCTCCTGCAATCCAAACAAAGCAGTTATGGAGGGAAGTGCCCAGCAACCTGAGGCAGGAACAGGCTCACAATAGCCTAAAATGACCAATAGGACAATTCCATGACCTATCATATAAAATGGTTACTTGTGGCATGTTTGTGTTAGGATTAGAAGAACACAAGGATGAGTCCTCATACTTAGAGCTGCAATGCTAACATCTCCAGGAACTATATGATTTGAACCCGTTCCTTCTCAAAGAGTTTTACATTCCCTTTCCTTTTTTCTTCTTAATACCATGCCAAAAAATAGAACCTGCCCAATCCAATAATCCAAATTATTCTTCCTTTCTCTGGAAGGCACACAAATATACAATTAGAAGTGATATGCCCCAATCTCAGGCTTTTGGGGTTCTCAAAGAGGAACACAGAACACAATTTCTTTAAAGTACCAGGCTTAGAAACTCTGGGCAAAGACTTTTCCAGAAGCACTGTGGTAACACGAGAAAACTGTTTTCTAGACGAGAAGCACAGGTTTCCACTCTATCAACTTGGTCTTAACAATCATCTTCTCAGTCTCTCTCAACAGTAAATAAGGTTAAAATCCAAATGATTGAATTGAGGGAGGCAGTAGAATTTTTGATTGCACATTGAAATGCATTTACAAGTTATGTACAGCTGCTCATTTATTCCTTATTCTGCTTGATAATATTTAGTTATGATTCTTCAAAATATTTATCTTTGTCTCAGTACTCTTTGTGCTCATTTTAATTTGTGACAGCTTTGTGTTTTCCTTAAAAGTGTGCTTTAAATGATATGCCACCTCTGGGTCAGTGGACTAAATTTTTCAAGATAAAGGGAAATTTACTGATGAGACAAATTCTTTATAAGCAAAATAAAAGATCAAACTTTATATTTTTAAAGCCAACTTTTGTGTTAGACTGTGGGGTGCTAAGAGACGTTTCAGAAGTTTCTAACTGTTTTTGTTTAAAAATCTATATTATGATCTTTTTTAATATTGCAAAATACATTTCATATAAGCCACATGCATTTTTCATATAAATGTTAGAACACTTTGAATCATTTATAAAACAAATTAATTAGCTGTAACAAGAGGAGGGTTACTCAAATTTATTTCTAGCTATAAAACAGTACATCAAAACACTCTATTAAATCAGGCTTTTCTTTAAAACAGTATTCAGCATTTGTATTTCAAAATGCAGCATAAAACTGATGCAAGTTTTACTAAATCTTTAATTTACCAGAATTAATGCAGAAACCAGATGGAGTTCATTAAATCTATACATTCAGGGATTAAAAATAAATCCCTCAACACATCAAGAAAAAAGTTATTTCAACATTTGGAAATGAGAAGATTGAGCATCTTCTTTTGAATATTTAAAAGTAAAATAAAATATCCTACTTCAGTATCATCAATCTCTCATATATTCCCATTAACAAGTTGATAGAACTGCTTGAAATGTTGAATGAATATTATACAATTTTCCAGTCAAAAACTTACAATAAATGATTTTGCAACAGCATTTAATAAAGTCCTGAATAGTTAAGAGTCACCCTAGCTATATCACAAATAATTATACATTAATATTATTGCCTTCTCTAATGATGAAGCAACTATCTTCTCTGTATCCTGTTTCATTTAAAATATTGTTCCATTCATAGAATGTCAAAACATAATTAACACATTTATCTATGTCACTGCATTAATTATACAAAAAGTAAAACAATTCCACAGTACATTTATTTATTCAGTCAAAAAGGTTTCACGAAAATACGTGGGTTGTTTTTGAGGAGTTGAATAACAATCAGTGGGTACAATACTGACGAACATGTACCTCTATTTTAAATTCTGTTCTGAAAAGAAAATGATCCTATGGTACTCCAAGCTTCAAGGAGCTATAACTATAGAATATACCAGCACCTGGAAAGCATAATATAACAAATTCTGCTAAGGCAAGCAAAATACATCAATTGATAGGCATGTATGAGAGATTATACATCTGCATGTGAGAGAGTGTATTTAGGTATTCATAACATTTTCCTTTGTCAAATTCTTTTAAGAGTATTTATACTTTAGAAAGAAGTCCTGACTCTGGAGCACTTGCTTTAATGAGGTTCTGTATTTCTTTAAATTTGGGATGATCTTTGTCAGCTATCAGCTGCAGCAATACAGCTTCACTAGTGGTAACAATAATCCCAGTACGAGCAAGGCGCTGGAAAAAACAAAAGAGACAAATAAAGCCGATTATCTGCTGAGAAACATTTGAACAATAAACCCACAGATTTTACAATTTCCTCATAACAGTGCATTATAATTTATCTTAAACCAGAAAAGCAACTGTTTTGAAAATAGTCCCACTTCACTGAAATCACATTTTAGATGAATAATACAAGGATAATAAATAGCAATTATATATAAACTAACAAATAGCTCCCATGCATGGCTTTTATCATCCAATTGTCATTTTTCCTGTTCCTTCACAGAATTTTATGGGGGTCTGGATAGTCTGGATAGTTATACCACTCCTACTTTTCCCATTTCTTTGTCCACTTTGCTTTTCATGAAGAATATATTTAAATGGTTAAATGTGGAATAGATGCCTTGATTTGCACATTAAAGCACCATAAATTAATCACATAGTTGCTAACAGGACAGTTCCTTGTGCCCTTAATGAAATAAATGAAGCTTGGGGTACTTCTTATGTTATATTCACCTTTGTGTCTGAGAAATCCGTCCCATAAAGAAAACATGCTTTGATGTTTCTCATATAATAAGACAGGAAGAGCTTGGAATTTATTTCAAAGATCTTAGCAGAATGTTAATTATAGTAATAGTACTGTGTTTTATCTTGATATTTTATAATTGTTCTAAACTGCCTTGGGTTTTGGAATAAAAAGAAATGTTGAATATATACTCAGTATTTTTTATGAAAAAAAATCAGAATAACAACTGCTTTTGATAATAGTCAATATCTATATAGAAAAGATATCATTCTTTGCTTTCAGAAGATACTGTAAATTACATTTTCAGTAAAAAGCCTCAAGTAATAAGCAAATATTTTATATTACCTAAAATCTTGACTAATTTGTCCCACTGAATTTAATGGGGACAAATGTAATCTGGATGCTGCCGGTGTCATTTGGTAGAGAAATGGGCTGCATATCAATTTAATAAATAAATATACATGCAATTATTGACTTTGCATAAGCTAAAGATAGACAGTTCTTGCCAATGTTCAAAAATCAAAACCAAAAAATTTACTTAGCTACATTAGCTTGATAAATTCTTCTTCCACAAAATATAAATCTAAGCATATATACCAGGATAATGGTGCACCTTATTATTTTCTCTACTTAAAACAATAAAAGAAAAATAGTTTAAAAGGGTTAAAATACTTTCTTCTATTATTTTATTGGTATAAGAGGACTCCACATGTGTCAGAGTTCTGTGTGTCAAATACTAGGATTCCTCTGCTCATCATGTACTTCTGTATTCTACATAAAAAAAATCAGAACTAGAGGAGTGCATCATATCATTTAAGGAATAACTGAAAAAAGTATGTTACCTAATGCAATCATCCTGTTATGGAAAATTTCTATATGTTTCTACGGATGTTCATTAGTTCTTAAGAACTAATTTCCTTAGGGATTTTGCTCAGTTGTCAGCCTGGTATTACTCTTAATTCTTTTCAGCTGTCCCTAAATCAAGATACACTTAAAATTGATTTTGCTTATATTTTGTGAGATTATTATTTTAGCAAGCCATTTAGAAAACTAAATCATTCTAGAAATGATTTCATGTTTTCTATACTACCTCAGGTTTTCTTTGAATGTATTCTCTTTTCATCCTTTTATTTTTAATTTTCAGTTACTGATGCCAAAGAAATCAGTAAAATGAAGACTATGTGGATGCTAACAATGGTAAGGAAGTCATATATACTGTTTTAAGAAATAGAAAAATATTTTTCCTTTTCTGTTCCACAGAAATATTTGAAACCACAGGAATACAATACTTATAATTGTTACCATTTAACCATTACTGAAGTCAATCTCATTTAACTATCTAATAAAATTACCTCCAGAGCAAACATTCTGTCCATCATACTTCTTGAAGAGGTTGCATCAGCCACAATATGAACTTCCAAACCTCTGCCAACTAAGTCCAGTGCTGTCTGCTGAATGCATACATGAGTCTTGAAGAAGAATGAAAGTAAATTGTATCAGCAATTATTATATTTACAAATGATATTTTACCTTTATTTCAATAATAATGCTGCTCTAGGAAAACTACAATTACATGGTAAATGAAATACTTACTTCTACTCCAAATAAAACAACACTGCGGATTCCAGGAATCTCTGCTATAGCAGCCTCAACTTCAGGCAAGACCATAGAAAACTTTGTTTTGGGTAAAACAAGTTTAGTTCCAGTTAAGTCAATTTCTTGAACAGTACTTCCAAGACCTTTAGGATACTGTTCAGTTACAATAATTGGGATTCCTAAAATCCGTGCACCTTGAAGCTACAAAAATAAAACACCAGAAAAATGAAAGTTTATTTAAATAATATCAGTAACAATACAATTAAAATAGTACTTAACCTTCAAAGAATCAAATATACATACCAATCGTTGGCTTACACTGATAATATCTCCAAAATACTTGATAGCAGGTCTGAATCTTTCTTGCATATCACAACAGAAAAACACAGTGCTGGACGGTATCAGATTGCCCAATGTAGTTATCTGACATAAAGAAAGAACGGAATAATAATAATTATGGTTGCCATCTCATTTTACTTTAAAATTGTCTCATTATTCTCAATTATCTTACATTCAAGTAGGTATTCTCAGCATCCCATTGTTTAAATAGAAATATTTTAAATGGGTGGAAATCCAAATCCATACTATTTTTATTCAGTAGAATATCTAACCCTATCTTAGAATCACATATTCCCAGGTTAATATTCGCTAAGTCATAAAACCTCTCTTTAAAAACCAAGCTGCTTGAGTAAGGAAGGCTATTGTTTGTAAAAGAGAAATCCAAACGTCTTTCAAATGTGTGAAGATAGTAATACAGTTTTGGTATCTTTATCATTATCTTTGAAATGTATGAATGTTTTATCAGATAAATCCAACACTTTGGGGGTTTAAACCAATATTTTATTGATCAATTTAAAAAAAATCTACTTCAAATAAGTAACTATGGGAGACTAAATATACTACATGAAAATTAAATAATAAAAAGATGCTTTCATATATTAAATGTGTTTTTAAGGCGCTTTGAAAGCAAAGCTTACTTTTCTAAGTTTAGCAATTCATTGTTTTTCCTCATGTAATTATCTTGTTTTTTCATCAATAATGTTTCCAGTGAAAATGCTAGATCCAAAGCACTAGAAGTGAACCATTGTGATATAGTGTGATTGAGCATGCTGAACTAGGACTGCAATAATTCAGGTACAACTCTACGCTTAAATTGGGAAATAGAAATCCCACAAATGAATGTGCACAGAGGAGCATCTTTTTCCTTATCTCAAAGAAAGTTCAGGGTTAGGGATCCTTCAGAGAAGCATCTCACATAGCATGAGAAGCTGTTGCCGGGGGAAAAAAATCCTTTCTTTCCTATGTAACAGTGATTATATGCATGTGAAAAATCATTATCACTGTTTGCCTCAATACATTTTTCTTATTTCCTGATCACTATTCTTCTCCTTGGAATAATTCACAGGTTTTATACTCATTTGATATTACTAATACATAAATATTAATTGATTTATAACCTGTCTATCTGTTCCTGCAAGCAATTGAGATAGCCGTATAGACTGAAAATCTGTTCATATTAATTTAGAATATATTGTATTAATTTCAATAAAACTATCCCTTAAAATGTGTAGGTTAATTAGAATGTTTAGGCTGCAATCCTAAACTAACATATTTCAGAGTAATATGTCAGAGGCCTGATTCAAGTCAGATGGATTTTTGAATACACATTCACAGAACTATGCTCTCTAATTTGAACTTCTGAAGAAAGAATAAGCAGAATTGAAATATTGATGTTTCATATGCATAAATATATAAAGGAAACTGTACTGCTTTATGTCTGGTTTGTTTTTCTATGTTAGGTTCTGGCTAACATCAAAACTGATTTCACTATATATAAGCAGTCACTAGAACTTGAAGATGTTCTATGAGTTCAGTGAACCAGACACTATTCTAACATGTCTTGGTACTTTTTCCCAGTTAAATTATTCAGAAACTGGAAATAATATGATTATAATAGTACTAATTTAACTTGCATTATTAATTAAATCATTATTTTACAAACTTTAATTAAACATATAGTGTATCTTCAACAAGCAAAATCAAAGGGAAACACAAGTCATACATATATTGTATATCTGTCTTTAAAGTTAATGCAAATTAAGAAGTTCATTTTAAAACAATACCAAATACTTCTTTATGCAACTCTGAATATAAGCATTTAACTATTACAAAAAGCAGATATTCTATTACAAAATCTAAAAATGCTATATAGTGTAATTTAGCCCATGGAAGGAAAAGAAGAGGGACTGAAAAAGAACGTTTTTTGGGTCAAGGGCTAGATTTAGCCTTTAGCTAGATTTAGAATGTTTAACTCACATAATCTACAATATTCTCAGAGTTTCTCTAAAAACTGTTGCTGAATTGTAGTATTTCAAGGACTAGAAGATATTACTTTATTAACTTCATTTCTTTATTAACTGCAATGTACGTTACAGTATTCAAAAAAATAAATAAATAAAGATTAAATTTTGTTCCAGACCTGGCTATTTGGAGTCCAATCTCTAGTAAAGCCAGCTTGAATATTATGCACCCCCTTTTAAATAGAGAAAGGGGCTCTTTAAAATTAAATTTAATTTTAATCCTTCATTTAATCCTCTCTCCCCTTCTGTTCCAATGTTGTTTTTTGTTTGCTCTTTTTTTGCATAAACATTCAAAAGCTAAATCTAGCCCTTGACCCCCCCCCAAAAAATTGTATATCCCCGAGTTTAATTTTTTTTCCCAGCCAAATGAAACTTCTTTCAGAGGTATTAAATATTCATTCAAAGTGTAGCATTTTCTCACAAAATGCAGGAATACAAAATGTCTTGCTTAAGACTTCAATCTTAAAATGATAAATTCTTAAATCTTTTTTGAAATAGACTTGTTTTTTTAAAATGTACAGCAAATGCTATACACAACACCAAAACAACAGAATGATTTTTATGACTGATATGCTTATAAAATGTAGATATTGAAAATGCTTCTACATCAATCTAGTACCAATACCACTGTCACATTTGAGCAGAAGTCAAGGTTCAAGTGAATTGACTGAAAAAAATGAGTGCTTTAAAAATAAATTTCAAAAACCGCTTTAAAAAAAGAACGTGACCCATTTTTTGCACATGAGGTCTGAGGGTCAATTCCCAGCACAGAATACTAGTGTTACAGGTTTCTATTGGAAACTTTCATTATATAACATTTTACAGTCTTACTTAGACATCACAATGTCTATGTCAAGCCTATCTGATACGGCGTAACAATGATGCCTGATACTGCTGAGAGGGCAGAACAATAATGGTTGAATAATGCTGACTAAAGTTACTAGTGACGAAATACTAATAGTGGTTTTCAAGTTCTAAAATGTAACACAGAATATCCTTGCTCATGTTCTACACAGTGAAGACTTCTAAATGCAGTCCAATGCCATCTCTTTTCTTCTTTACTCCATTTTATTTCCTAGAATGGCAAAGATATGAGATGGACATTGCAACTAGGGTAAATTGAGACACCTCTCTTGGGAAAAAACAAATCCTGCATAGGAGGTTTAGAGCAAATACTTCGTTTGCCATATCGACTATCCTCTGTTGATCTTATTTCAATAATCAAGAGCATTGGAGCTCTAACAAAATAACATGTTATTGCACAGAGATGCTTACTTGCTGTAAAATTTACATTCATTCATTCATTACCCATTTCTGTTGGAAAGGGTCTCTGGGCAGTGTATAATATCAACAATAAAATCAAACATTAAAATCAGAATAATTTAAGGCTTAAAAGTTTTTTAATTATAAAAACATTATAAAAATTTCAGAAGGTGAGGAATTCCAAGATGGGGGATTAACAGTTGTTAATACAGGTGTGGGGGGGGAAGGTCATATGTTTGTGTGGGCCTCTGTGTCTCCCCCCCCCCCACAAGGTTACACAGCCAGGTTTTGACCCCTTTGAGGAAGGCCAAAAGATTGAGGGCTTTCCTCACCTCCGAGGGCAAGATGTTCCACAATGCAGGGACAGCGGCTAAGAAGGCCCTCTTCCTGATTTAAAATGGAATCTAGTAACAGTATAACATTATAAAGGTTATAAAGATGTTTGGTGCTTTAAAGTCAATGCTTAATAATTGATAAAGAGATAAATGTACTATGTAACAGTAATTTATTTTTTATACTCCGATAATGAAAATCTAAAGCTACCTATATTTACTTTTTAGTACCTATAAAATACTCAGTGTTACGAACGTTTCTTTTGGTTCATACAATTTGGGCCACATAATTCAACCTATGAACATTCGGTCAGCAATCATTCCAAGTTACAATGGTGCTATGAAAATGGTTGTGATTTATTCTATAAGTTGCAATCTTCCCGGCACCTCCAAGGTCAGGTGATCACAACCTGGGTGCTTGGCTACCTATTCATCCTTAGGACTGGTTGTCTAGCAACCTTTAATTACATGATTGTCATTTGCAAGCATCCCTGACAGCTTCCCCAAAAAGTCAATGGGGAAAATAGCACGGAATGTTGCAAGTCGCTGGAGTTAAGTCTCTCCGCACCATCCCACCCCTTCTGCATTTGTGCCATACCAGTAACTTATACACCCTCTGCAACCTATATTGCTGATCCATGTGATGCCTCTTGTGCACCCTTTCCCACAGTGCCTCTTATGCACCTCATTGCACTGGGCACACTCGCACACCCTAACGCCTGACCTTTTAAATACCCTTCTCCACATTCCCTTGATTTTTTCCCAGCAGCCACCTACCTGACTGAGGGCCTGGGACTTGCACCTTCCTGTCAGCTTCCCCACTAATTTTGGTGTGGGAAGCTGGAAGAGGAAGTTGCCTCACCTAACAACTTTGGGGATTCAATTAATGATAGCAACCAGCAACGAAGATTGCTGGATTATAAATATGGGGCAGAACAGCTTTAGACTAACAGGACTAACATTTTTTTTAAAGGCTTAAAGGCATTCCAGTAGCCTGGTATGATCAGTTGAGATCAATAACAGAACTAAGAAACAAGCCCAATAAAATCAGTGGGTCCAATTCATGTAGTTTAATCTGGATTTTTAGAATTAGGAAATCCCATTCCACACGGCATTTCAGCCAGGATCACCTTCTATGGCAAACTATCATTTCCTCCACCATTTGTCATTAAAGTGTGATCTGGTAATACTTTATCCAATTTTATCCATTGGTACTTTCCCGTTACCATTAAAACTGAAGGAAATTCACTGATTAGTAAACTCAATGGTCCTCTTTCTGAATATTCTGAACAAGGAGTCAGTAGATACAAACCTTAACGTAGTGATGATTCAGTTTCCTAAACAGGGAGTGGGATTCTTCTCTGCTCCCTACCACACACCTTTCCTGGATCACACACAGATCTTCTCTTTTGTCTACTCCTCTCCCTTTACCTCCACATTGGCTAGACAGCATAGCACTACCTAATCAAGTGCAGACCCTTCCAAGGATTAACTGCAGCTGCTGTTGTTGGAGATGAGTGATGGAGTTTACCTGAAAGCACTGAGGACAAGCGTTAAGGGAAGATGCAACTAAGGAAAGAGGAGCAGGAAAGACGAAGGGTCTGTATTTTCCTGGGGATGGTGGTGCGCGCCAAGAGAGAAAGAAACAAAATGAGATTAAGAATGAGGTCACAAAGCAACGGAGGCTGAAATCCCTGTAGCGGGAGGTAATGCTGGGCTACGCAGAGCGGGAACAGCGAGCTTGCAGAAGTGAGCATCCCCTTGAACTGGCTGCAAAGCAAGTTTCTGATCATTCCCACAGCCAACCAAGAAATAGCCAGAAGAGCACAGAAAAGCATGTGTGGTGGGAGAAGGTGGTTCTGCAACAGATCACTGACTTCCAAGATCCTATTCACACAGCACAGAATGGTTATTCAGCTTAGAAAACATCACTTTTTTTGCTGGATCAGCTTAACCAGGCTTTAGTCTGCCTCAGCAATAAATTATCAAGAAATGGAGCCTGTGCTAAAAAAGTTATGTCCTCTTGTAAAAGTTAGGCGGTTGGATTAGAACAGGGGTTCCTGACCTTTTGGATCTCAGGGACCACTAAATTCATAATTTTAAATCCCGCAGACCACTAATATGATCTGCCTAATGACCGACCCGATTTAGTGCAATATAAAAAATGCAAATAATTTTTCTGCGGACCACCAAAATTTTCTCAGACAGTTGGTGACCACTGGATTAGCAAATGAATTGGGTTTACCCAATGTGTTGAATAACACACTGTTGAATAACACATTTAATAACCATTGTTGTGTGGACTAACCTAAACAGGTGTACAAAACGGAAAGACTTTGTTTTTAAAATGCCCAAGACCAAAACCATCTTTTACTTCAGGTCACCCATGTTCACACAACATGCATATCAAAGATCCTTCCCATTCTCAGTATTCACAACCAATGGAAATAGAATCCAAGATGGATTGGTTCAACACACTAACTAGGATGAACTGTGATTGGTTATTTAATGGTTCAGGGGTGTTTATGTAATCCAACATATGCAGCCATTTGTTAAGGGAACCAAAACAATTTGCAGAAAGTGCGCAGGCTGGCTTTGGCCACTCCGCGGTTGTCCAGCGGATTTCACCTTTTTTCCCCAGCGCAACGTCGGTGTGAAAGGGCTCCCACTGGACGCCAGACTGCGAGGGGGCCTTGGCTTCAAAGGTCGAGGCGGCGCTGTTCTTGCATTCCCTCACTCTCTCACACGCACGCACACGCCAGCGCGCGTGCCCTTGCTCTCTCCCCCCCCCCCCCGTCACCCACCTGTATCTGCAGGGGCACGAGGCGCAATTTGCACCGCTCGTTCACCAGGAAGCCCTTGGGCAGGTCGATGTATTGGCTCCACTCCTCGGAGAAGAGCTGCACCACGAAGTTGCGGTGCATGTCGAGCTGGTCGCCGTAGAGACTCAAGAACTTCTGAATTAGCATCTCGTAGCCGGAGCCGTGGGGCACCGTCGAAGGCCTGGCGAAGACCGAGAAGCAGAAGAGCACCGGCACAGACCCACAGCCGCTGCCCCCGCCGCCTCCCTCGCTGCCGCTGCTGAGCGGGAGAGGAGCGAGGACGCCCGAGGCTTCCGAAAGCTGCTGCTCCGCCGCCGCCATGTTCGCGGGCAGTTCCGCTCCGCCGCAGCAGCTCCTCCTCCTCCTCCTGTCGCCGCCGCCGCCGCCTGAACAGACGGGAGGCGCCGGCGGCCCCCAATCGCGGCTTCTGCTCCTCCTTCTCACCATAGGAACCTGTCCTGGGGCGGGCAAGGCACGGCCAGGTGGGGACGCGGAAGGAGAAAGGTCGCAGCTCCCCTTCTGAAACGAGCAGCAAGCCGTGCGGTGCGGGAGAGAGCGTGAGCCTCGCTCCCACTGGCCCGACTGGTGTGCAGACGGGCGGGCACCACCTTGGGCTGTAGAGGCAGCGGACCGGGACGGCAACGAGGCACTGTCGCTGGGAGCCGCGGCTCGCGTCCAAGGCTTCGCCGCGGCGCGTCTGAAGAGGAGGTTTAGAAGAGAGGGCGGTCTCTTAGGGAGGCCAGACTGCCCCTCGTGCCCGCTCTCCTCCTCAGAAAGGGCCATGACAGCTGTGCCCGGCAGCTGTGGATTGCGGTACCATCAGCGCATGTAGCGAACCGAGAAAATGGAAGGGTGTGAATGGTGATGTGGGATAATGTCAAGCAGAGAGTATGATACAATCCCCTCCACTTTTTTTTTTTTAAAGACAGCTTACAAAATAAAATGCAAGCACAGTTATTAAAATAGAACCCAGTGACAAACTACTGTATGGATTCAAACATACCACATAACTTTGTTGCACTCTGAGATAATAAAATTGCCAGCTACTGAAAATTTAACTAGAAGAATTCCAAGTGAAAGTATTTCATGAAGGGTCTTTGTCAGTTGGATGGCTATAAGTTTGGTAGAATTGGAGATGTAGGCTCTAGGTCCTGGGTCTTTCCACACATGACTAAAACACAGATCTGTGAGCCAGTCAGGTAGTTTTCATTTTCCTAAGAGTGCAAGCAAAGGGAAAATATTTCCTGTATTGGCACTGAAATGCAATGAAGCAACTTCCCCTTGGCGCTTGTGTGCACTGCTGGTGCCAAACATACAAACAAGTACAGTGCCATTGTTCTACCAAATTGTTTAAATGCATTGGTTGTCTCCCATCTTTTCACCAATTAAAGGTTAACACATTATGGCATTTCCCCATTGTGCTTGGCAGTCTTTTTCTGCTCTTGGGAAAACAAGATTGGTAGTGAGAATCCACTGCTGGATGCTGAGGTTTGTTCTTCCCATGAGTCAGGCTGTAATGAGCATTATTGAGGATGGTAATAGTGAAGGCCTCTGGAAGTGCAGGATAGAAACACCTATCAACATTATTGCTGCTGTACTAGTGGAAATAGATGAGCAATGCTACTTGATGAAAACAGTTGATAGAATCAGAACTGCATCTCTGCTACTGTGCTCAATACATACACACACACACACATATATATCCTGCCTTTATTATTTTTATAAATAACTCAAGACAGCTTCTTCTTTGGCTGTTCCCGTTAGGGTCACCACAGTGAATCAACTGCCTCCACCCAACTCTATCTTCGGCATCCTCCACTCGCACCAATCACTCAAAATAACTCAAGACAGCAAACATATCCAAAACACTTTCCTCCTATTTTCCCAAAAACAACCCTCTGAGGTGGGTTGAGCTGAGAGAGAATGACTGGCCCAAGGTCACTCAGATGATTTTCAGGTCCAAGAGGGCACATAAAACTTTTTTTTAACTTTCTAGCTAGTTTGATACCTTAACCAGTAGACCAAACTGGCTGTATGTTTCCTATTTCAGACTTCAACCATGCCTCTGTTGATGGTATAATTTTATATTTGTTCCAGATCTGGTACAAAAAAAAAATGGTAACTGGGAAGAATTTTTTTAGTTTTTTTTTTAAAGTTTGTTTATCCTACTTTTATTATTTTTATAAATTACTCAAAGTGATGAACATACCCAATACTTCCTCCTCCTCCTGTTTTCTTTATACCGCCAGCAAAAAAAATGATATGATACAACTTAGTAGCTAGTCAAAGTAATATAAAAACAAATTTCAGCTGTTGATACAAAATATGGGCTGTCTTTCTAACTTCAACTCATGGATGGGAAGGACGGAAACTAAATTTAATAGTTAATTTGATAATTTCCCATTTAATTTCCCCTTAGTTAATGTGATAAATTCCCCTTTAATTTTGATTTGGCAGCAAGTGTTGGAGTATAGGAATTTTCTCAAGGCTTATTACATATGACTCTGCGATTGTAGATTGTGCAACACTGAGATAGAAATAAATTAAATTTTCTCAAATAAGTAGAACTATCAGAATTTATATTAATTTCCTTGGCATAAAATAGCTTTCACTGAATTTGTATTAATTTTATCTGAAGTGAGTTCAGTGGTTCTTTATGATAATTTAAAAATCACAAAATTGTAACTAAGGAAACTTTTACAATTCCTACATTGGATTCATTGTTTTTAACCCACTCAAGAAGTTTGCCCTATCTTCAAATAAAATGTTAAAAAGTGTTTCAAAATCTCTCTCTCTCTCCTTACTAAATAATGAATGTAACCTAATTTCAAACTTAGTCATATTTCTAGTCACTTGTATTCTAAAGCCTGAGATTGCTATAAAATGCAGAATTTGATGAATCTGAAACTATAAATATGCTCTAATTTCTAATTTACATGTACATGTTTTCCTGTTTAAGGTATAGTCCTGACATTTAAATCTTAAATAATTTATAATAATATTTTGATATTTTTTAAACCCTGTTTAATTTTATCTTTTTATCTTCATGATTTAAAAAAAAACTCTAAGGGATTAAATAGTGTTTTAATTTAAGCTCCAAGGCTTTGCTCCTTAAAATACCTCAATGCTTTCCAAATGCCCCCCCCCCCAGGTAAGTGTTTGGATCCCATTTTGTAATAATAAAAAGAGCAATAAGGGTACATATGCAGCTCTACTTTTTGCATTCATATATTAAAAAGATTCATGGCATGTAAATTAACATGTGCTATAACAGGCTATTGGGAATATTTAATAAAGATATTTTTCATTTAGCATGTAGGTTGTTGAAGAAACATGTCAGTTGAAGACAACTTTGTGAGCTAAGCTGAGCTTTTATCTGGTCTAGCAATATAAACTATGTTCTTATATGTTATCTATATAGCTGTATTAGCAGTAAATTAGAATATTCAGTATTCATTAAAGATAGTCATGCAGTCTCCAAAAAGTTTGGAAATCGCAAATGGCTATCATACAGCAGTAATGATTTATGAAAAAAAAGTGCCGAGTGGCACCTAATGTACCAAGATTACAGTGGTGATATGGAAGCATTATAGATGTATTTGTCAGTAAGTGTCCACTTGAGAATGAATTAGAAGGGATTACAGCTCTTATAATATTAATTCAATTATATGAAATCCTAAAGATAAATTTGTAGCCCAAATAATGTATGCTATCTGATATCAGAAATTCCACACAAATGTGGCTGAATACTGGGTCATGTATGTCATTTCATATTTCATGAACAGGAAATCATACAGTTTTGTAATAATCTTGTATTAGCTTTAGAACAGCGGAATAATAGAACAGGGAGGAAGGCCATGGAATTCAGTTCCTCTGTTACATACAGGAATCCAAATTAAGTTATTCCCAGCAGATGGCTGTCTAGCCTCCACTTGAATATATCCACTAAAGGGCTTCCATTTCTGTTTGGATAATTATTTATTTTTATTATTTTTTGTTAAGCAACATATTATTTGTTCCTTCTACCAGAAGGAACAAAACAACAAATAAAATATAATTAGAACAAAATTACATTTAAAACAAAAATAAAACACCTAGGTCCCAATAACATTTGCATCCACTAAGCAACCACAACATGCCATTTTTATAATATCCAATATATAAAGGCACATTTATAAGATCTGGCCAGGTGATATTTCACCAAGGGTGCTCACAATATATCTCCATTGCCAGAGTTAGTAGGACTGGTAGAAACCATCACTTCTGCAAGTAATTTACCATATTTTTCGTACCATAAGATGCACTTTTCCTCCCCACAGCCCCAAAAGTGGGTGGAAATGTCTGTGTGTCTTATATTTTTCAATATTTTGAAGCACTGAATTTGAACCAGCAATTTTATCTTGCTTGCTGTATTTATTTGCTACACTATAAAAAAAGTATCCGCGTAGCCTAAAACCACAAAGTACATTAATTAACAAAATAAAAAAAATATTGAATAAAAATAGATCAGAACTGAGACAAAGTTCGGGAAAGTAGGTCACAAGCTGCCAAAGAGCGTAAAGATTAATACAACCATTACATTGTTCCAAAAATAGGCTGGAAGCCACATAGCTCAAATTTATCTAATGGTCTTAATGTGGCTCCTGATGTCTATACATGGAAAAATAGACATGTCATATTATGATCTATGTTCAGAACATATTTTTCCCTGCGTGGAAGAAACATCCATGAAAGAAAACAGTAATTTAAGATGCAGTCTTTACAACAAAATTATTTGCATTCAAGAAAAGTTTGAGCAGTTTTGTTGAGAGACAGTCGTTCATTGTAGTAACAACCTTGGAGCTTTCTTCCAAGTTCAAGGTTCTTTATTATTATATGCTTATCTGAAGTGAACCACAGTAACCTTTTGTTTTCCCTACATCATTTGTTGTCAAGTATGGTCTGAATTATCTTCCTGATTTTGACTGCACTTTCTGGTGAACTGCCAGATTTTCTTGGCTTAGTTTCTTCAATATCCTTAATTTAGGTGATACAGGTATGACTTCTAGAATTACTATGTATTTGTCCTGCTGCTGCATTAAACACTTAAATCATGTATGCATCTGCATTTATTTACTTTTTGTGCCTTTCCCCAATGATTGGTATTTCTCTTTGCTTGACCTTTTTATTATTTACCACAATTAAAATTGTCAGTATTTCTTTTAAAGCTGTAGCAGTATTATCCTTTCTGCCTAGTGATACATTAGATACCCTTATATAAACCAATGTTTATATAATTCAATTCAGTTCAATCCTTTATTGTCAATGCACAACATGTGTGCAGCGAAATTGAATGAGCCTCCATCGGTACA
>JAEANM010007364.1:0-17797 GCA_017656035.1 Myanophis thanlyinensis | reverse complement strand
CAAACAAACAAACTAATTATTCTTCAAATAGAAACAAGGCAGGAAATGGGTTTCTATCTCAGCAGGTCACAATATTTATTTGACCTAGGCTGAGCTCCAAATTTAAGCAGGATTGGACTGGTTAGAATTTGCATGAGAACAATCAGCATTTTGACCTGGAAACAAATTTGGAGCATTGATGTTATGTTGTTCAATCTACTACCTCCATTTAATATGGGAGTTTTCTTATTGGAGGAGTTGAAATATAAGTTTCATTTGCCAGACAGCACAGAGAGGCAATATCTTCAGTTAAAACATTTTTTGACATGATCTAGATGTGGGCCAGCAGCCTTAAGTGCTTCTCTAGCTCTAGAGGATTTAACATATTGTTTATAATAATAAGCCTGTAACAGCTATTTATAAAAGGCTATTAGAACACATTAAAGTAGACATCCAAGAATACTGGGAAATATTGGGTATGTAAGCATTAATGTTTATCACTATATACTGCCTTCTGGGCCTCTCTGTGTCACATTTCCATATGTTTAAAATTATGGTTAATTCAACATCAACAACACAATTATTTTGCACATGAATACCTATCATTTTTTAAAGGAAGAAACTGATAGTTTCAACTCACTACTGGAGATGTTATGCTTAAAAAGCAACACTGGTTCACACCAGATGTCACCAAGCACTACAAGGGTTCTTTCTGGATAGAAATAGTTTTACATATTAATTCAGTTCTGAAAGACTCATTCTTTTTATAGAGGCTTACATTCCTTTGAATTATATATCAATGGTTTGGAAATGAACAGGAAGATAATGGAAATAAATATTGTCTGCTTTTATGATCACAAAAAAAGGATACTGTAAAGCTGGAAGAACATCCATTTGCCATCAATTATACAATGGTCTAAAGAACTCATCTCTCTTTCTATATTTGAACATGGTTTTTATCAACAGGAGTCCAGCTTTAGGAGGACTATTTAGAAATTGGACCACATATATGAGTTTATAAGCTTTCCTTTTATATTGTTGATATTATTAATAATTTAATTTATGATGTGATATGACTATATTCTTAGTTTTAGTATCTAAGAGGTGTATGCTTTGTGGCTTTTTTTTTTCTTCCCCCCCCCCCCCCCCCACTTTGAGTATACACATACCCACGGTTGAAAGTAGCACTGTCTTCTGATTATACATAGGTTTGAATTGGGAAAAAAAGTCAATTTATAGTAACCCTTAACATAACACAAGTTGTTTTCTAACTGCTAATTAAAACACAATCACCCATTCTTGATTTGGCATTAACAATGCCAACATAGATCTGATACTTGAGCCCACTGCCAGTTATGTTGAGCCCTTATCCTGACTTTTCTTTTGTTTGAATCATTGCCAAGTGGTGTTGTCTTGGTTTGTGGGTGAACCACTCATTAGAAACAATTGGTTTTCCTCTTTGTTTGGCTCCCCTTCAGTACATCACCAACCAAAGTAGTAAAACAGCAATCAGGAGCCTGTAGCACAAATTTATTTAATTATTTAAATTTTTAAACCGCCTCTCTCCCGAGAGGGGACTTGGGGCGGTGTACAACCATCTAAAAAATCAAGGTATAAAATTATAAAAATATAAAATTTAAAAAAAATATTAAAAACCAATTACAACCCCAACATTAATACTAGGCCAGACTGGCCTGTTGAAACAAATGGATCTTTAATGCGCGCCGGAAGGTCCGCAGGTCTGTGATGGTCCGGATCTCCGGGGGCAATTCATTCCAAAGGAGAAGGATTGACTTCCCTGGGGTAGTTGGTCAAACCTTCCTTACATGCCTGTACCATATTTTGGCATCTCCCAAGTGTGGTAGAATAAAGGAATGTATATAGGAAGGCACCCAGGTCAGAAATAACTAGAGAGAGAAGGAGAAACATGATTTTTCTATTAGCTAGTCCCTGCAGAGAATGAATGAATGAAGCTGCTTAGTAACTGGATAATTGTCTCTTTCAATTTATAAGGAGAGGGGAAGTGATGAAACTGATACAAATAGGAAAATAGCATAGGAAAGAGTCACTACCAACATTTGTTAAGGACTTAGAGCTGGTTTACTCCTGGGCTGGGAATGAGAGGAGAACAATGTCAAACCACCAAGGGGAAAGATTGGCCTGATTGTGCCATGGTAAAGTGAAGCAAGTAACTAAAATGTTAAGTGTAAACCTTGGCTTAACAATATAACGTCTCACTAGAGTAATGATATTTGAAATGTCTAAATGGAATGTGTTGTCCTCAGTGTTAATGTTGGTGGGAGAGATTTTGTGGGAACTGATTGGCTCACAAACATTCTATGATATGCATTTTCCACCTTCCAATTAAAGCTTCTCTCTGCCATTATCTATCTACAATGCATCAACATTGGCTAGGGGGAGGGAGAATCAATTAAATGTACATCCAATGTACATCCAACTAGTGATAAGCCAGTTTTGCACTATACAGACAGGCCTGGCACAACACTCTTTGAATCATAGAATGGTCACTAGGGACAAGACCTGTTTTCATGGGGAATTCTGGCTTGCCAAGGCCGTTTAGTATAGTATTGATGAAAAATGCAATAAAGGAGATCATTTTTGTCTATTAAGTTGCTGCTCAAATTATAAGAGCAAAGCTAATGGGAGTGAGGAAATGTGTTCAAAAAGAAATACAAGTATTTTTTTAAAAATACATCTAGGTGTTAAGGGAGAAAATAAGAAATGGCACAAATCTTTCATGTTAGTGTCAGAACTATGGTGAATGGGGGTATATAAAACTGCAATTTAATGATCTTAAAACTTAGTAGAATATTCTTTAAAAGCAGAAAGAGTTTGAGCAGAAAGAGAGTTTATTGTGACTCAATGATGCAAAGTGGCTTGTTTTAAACCCTGAAGTAAATAATTTTTTAAGGAGACAGGTTGTCTTTAAATGGTTATGTATATTGAAACTCCATAACTGCTTTTGCATACAAGCAAAAACAAAGTTTGCTAATTCTGACTTTAAAAAGAGATGTTGGCATCTTGCTCGTTTTAAATCATTTATAGCTTTACCACAGGAAATGGAGCTTTGCTCAGCTGTCAAAATAAAATAAGTGTTTTTATCTACAGAAAAGAAAATGCAGCATATTTAGATACGCACTTCTAAATTTCAGAAAAGCCCTTTAAGAAGTACTATAAAACAAGCAGCATCTCATAGATAAAAATCTTTAAGTCAAAGGGAATACAGGAGATTTTGAACTTCCCATAATTAAAGTACTGAAAGTACAACTGCATATTATTTCAGTGAGTAGTAAAAAATGGATGAGTGATTTAAGAATCATTGTAGATGCAGAGGCACCTTTTGATTGAGCTAAAAATTAAAAGGGGCAAAGGAAGTTGGGTGCAATCACTAAGGAAGGATACTAGAAAATAGCTAATACCTGCAGAAAGCAAGACTAATATTCAAAAAGCTAAGAATAACGAAGAGGTTTTTTTTTAAAAAAATATGTAAACAGTTAAGAGGAAGAAACAGGAAGGAATGAGCTTGCTTCTTGGAGAAAATGATAGGTGGGTAACAGGTGACACAGAGAGGACATAGCTCATCCTACTGTCCTACTTTGCTTGGATTTCTCTGCAAAGGAGAGTGGTGTTCAGATAGACCTAAAGATAACAGCTGATATAAGCAGGAAGTGGCAATTCAAGGTAAGTAAAGAGGTAGAACATAGAATAACAGTTGGAAAGGACATTGGAGGTCTCCTAGTCCAACCCACTTCTTGAGCAGGAGACACTATAGAATTTCAGACAAGTAGCTGTCCAGTCTCTTCTTAAAAGTCTCCAGAGATGTGGCTTCCACAACTTCTGAAGGCAAAGCATTCCACTGGTTAATTGTTCTCATTGCTGGAAAATTTCTCCTTAGTTCTAGGTTGCTTTTCTCTTTGCTTAGTTTCAGTCCATTATTTCTTGTCTTGCCATCTGGTGGTTTAGAAAATAGATTGACCCCCACATCAACAGCAGCGGCAGGAGCGGATCCACAGCAAAAGCCTCAAGGAGCAGCAAGGACTGCTGTGAGTAGCTGTGGGGACATCAGACATCCTATCCCCCTCGCTCTCCCAGGATTTCAAATTGTAAATCGAATTGTCTTATTCTAACTTCCTAAAGTGTAAATTTCCTAAATCTGAATTGTAAATTTTAATTTAATTTTCATAACCACAAGCGGTTACACAAAGCATTTCACTACATATTGTACCATGTATGATTATGTATGTGACAAATAAAAATTTGAATCTGAATCTGAATCTTTAGTAGTGAGGAAGTACCATGAACACGTTAAACCTCTAAGGCAGGGGTCGGGAACCTTGGCTCTTTCGTGACTCATGGACTTCAACTCCCAGAATTCCTGAGCCAATTCTGGAAGTTGAAGTCCATGAGTCATGAAAGAGCCAAGGTTCCCGACCCCTGCTCTAAGGCAAGAGTCCTAACTCTAGAGAACTTGTAGAGTGTCATTTTGCTGTGATCTTTGAGAATAATTTGAATCATACATGGTGCCAGACAACTGGAAAAGGAGTAAATGCAGTTCCAAAAGTGGGGAGGGGGAGAGGAACTAAGTGTGTACTTTTTTGACAGTAACCAGCTAGTCAATCATGCAAATGCAGTGGACATAATACATCTTAATTTCAGTCAACCATTCAACAAAGCCTTCCTTCTGACTCCAATCAAGAAGATGGCAAAATGTGACTGTGCTAACCTATCATTTCTTGGAAACATACTTGATTGAACAGTAGCTCCAGGGTTAAAACATTATCAGATTGGCTGATGACAAAAAGACAGGAGGATAGCAAACTCTTTAAAGCAGGGTTTTTCCCAACTGTGTGGTGTACAGTTTGGGAAGGTGCAGACAGAGTGCAAGGGAAGAGCAAAGAAACTTTTTGTTGTACCTTGTTAGAATAAATTGTTTCCCAAAGTTTCATTGAATTGTTTTCATTGTTCGTTCGTATGGAGGCTTGGGTTTTAAGGGGGGGCCTGTATATTAAGATACTATACTAAAGGAAGGCATACTGGCAAAAAGTTTAGGAACCCCTATCTTAGAGAGAATATTTAATAACAAGATAGAACAATGGTCAGAAACAAGTATTATGCATTTCATCGGGAACAAATTTAAAGCTTTTTATTTGGGCATGTCAAACTAAAGGCATGAATATAAGCAGCAGAGCATGCAGAAAAGATCTGGGTGTCTTGGTGGATCAACATGAGCCAATAGTATGAAACAGCTGTATGAACCTTGCATCAACACAAGAAGTATAATCAAGAGAAATCAACCAATCAGAATAGAGCTAGAAGGGATCTTGGAGGTCTTCTAGTCCAGCCCCCTGCTCAAACCAGAGACCCTATGCCATTTCAGATAGGTAGCTGTCCAATCTTTTAAAACATCCAGTGAGGTTTTACTGAAGATAAGCTGTTCCACTGGTTAATTGTTCTCACTTGTTAGGAAATTTCTCGCTAATTCCAAGTTGCTTCTCTCCTTGATTAGTTTCCATCCATTGTTTCTTGTCTTGCCTTCTGGTGCTTTTGAAAATAAGTTGACCCCTCTTCTTTGTGACAGCCCCCCTGTCTCCCCTAGTCAGGGGTGGAATCCGAGCAGTTTTGCTACTGGTTCGGTGTGTGCGCATGCACACCAAACGTGCTGCAACGTAGCTCTTTAAAGTGCTTTTAGAGGCTCCAGAGGCAGCGGGGATAATCAGGAAGGCTCTGTAGATGCTCCAAACAGCTGATGCAGGTAAGTAAGAAAAAAACGAAGCTTGTATAGGAAGGATAAGAGCAGGGATGGGTGGGGCCAATTTCAAATCTCTACTACCAGTTCGGGTGATGTGGTGCGATCCGGCTGAATTTCACCACTGCCCCTAGTCCTTTTTTCTAGACTATTCAAAGCCAATTCCTGCAACAAGTCTTCATATGTTTTAGTCTCCAATTCTTTAATTATCTTAGTTGTTCTTCTTTGCACTTTTTCCAAAGTCTCAACATCTTTTTTATAATGTGACCAAAAGTGGATGTGGTATTCCAGATGTGACCTTACTAAGGCTTTATAACGTGGTACCAGTACTCCACATGATTTTAATTCTATGCCTCTGCTTATACAATCAAAGACTACATTAGCTTTTTTGGCTGCTGCCACATACTGCTGGCTCTTGTTTAAGTGATGATCCGCAGTCCCTCTCAGTTAGTTTTTGAGTCAGGTTTCACCTAATCTGTACTTGCATCTTTGGTTTTTCCTACCTAGGTGTAAAACCTTGCTTTTCTCCACATTAGATTTCATATTGTTCGATAGGGCCCATAATTCAAGTCTGTCAAGATCTTTGTGGATCCTGAGCTTGTCTTCTGGGGTGTTGGCTATTCCTATCAGCTTAGTTTCATCTGCAAATTTAATGAGTTCCCCTTCTATTCTTTCATCTAAATCATTTATGAAGAGTGCTGGGCCTAAGATAGAACATTGTGGGGTCTCACTGTTTACTTCCCTCCATGTAGATGTAGTACCATTAAGGATTACTCGTTGGATATGGTTTTTGTCAGCCAGTTGCAAATCCATCTGGCGGTAGTGATGCTGCCTATCCCACATTTTTCTAGCTTATCAAGAAGTCGGTTATGTTCTACTTTGCTGAATGCCTTACATAAGTCTAGTTATATTATTACCGTACTATGTCCACAGCATTTCACTGGTCTACCATTTAGTCACAATAAAATAAGATTGGTTTGGCATCTCTTCTTTGTTGATCTGTCCATACCTAGAATATTTGGCACCCTGTTTTCAAAAGGACACTGAAAAACTGGATCATTTCCAGAAGAAAGCAACCAACAGAAGAAAGGAAGATAGGCAGAAAAATAGGCCATGAATAACACTTGGTGGCAATGAATATGTTTGTCTAGAGAGAAGACAGGGATGAGACACGGTAACTGTCTATGAGCATCTGAAAGACTGTCACGTTGAAGACAGGGCAGAATTATTCAGTTATTTCAGAAGACAGGACAAAGGACAAGGGATTTTAATTACAAGCCAAATTAGGTTGAATATCAAGAAAAATTTCCAGATAGTTAAAAGCTGTTCTCAGCTATTGAACTGACAGGCTTTGGGATTTCTTGTACCTAAAGTTTGGATAACCATTTGCCAGGGATACTGAAGTAAGTGATTTCTGAATTGGGCATGAAACTGGATTAGAGGATCTCCAAGACTTCTTCCAACCCTTGTCTCCTATGATTCTGATGTTCAGCATGATTCAATCTTTCAGCAATTACGGGCATCAAACCACTATCAACATCATCATCATGATCTCCTTATCCATGATGAGGCATCCTAATGTGCTGCTATTAAGCTTGTGGGCATGGGGATGGATGCTGTTCCTAGGAGGGTATGATGCATGCCATGCCCCACTGTGGCCAGAGACTAGCCCTGGATTCTTCCACAGGTAAAGCCCATCCTGTGCCACTCCCCAGCTGGTCCACTTGGTGAGCCTTTCACCTTTGAGGTGAAAGCCCTGGCCAGCACTACCACATTTTACTGGAGGGATTCCTAGGAGGCTTGGGGGATTTTATAGCAAAAGAAGAAAAATATC
Organism: Myanophis thanlyinensis; assembly: GCA_017656035.1. Lineage (NCBI taxonomy): Eukaryota > Metazoa > Chordata > Lepidosauria > Squamata > Homalopsidae > Myanophis > Myanophis thanlyinensis. The sequence continues at coordinate 10,217 of JAEANM010007364.1, read as the reverse complement.
ACAGACGCAGTACAGTAGCACTGGTGAACACCTTTTGTTCAGCATCCTTTCCTTCAACACCTTTTGTTCAGCATCCTCTGGGCGGCTGACCAGGATCAACCTCGATCCCCAATCCCAGAAGTTGAAAGGAAGCTGGGGGTGGGGGGGGGGCATTGCAATTAAAAATGGAAAGGTTTGAAGCTGAGGGATGGATAGGAGAAACGAGAATCACCTGAGCTGTTTAAGGCTTGTTGAGGTCACCCCACTCCCGGCTCCCTGCCCAGCGGGTCGGCCTCCGAAACGCCCCAGATCCAGAGAGCCTAGGATCCCGGCGTCGGAGGAGGGAGCGTGAATTAACGCTCTGGCTGGGTGCAATTTGGTTGTTCGGGGCTGCGCACAAAAAGCGAAAGGAAGTTTTTGCAGCGCCTCGCCCGACTGTGTACAGTACGGGCACGGTGGTATAAGGCGCGTCTGAAACTCTGGCCAGGCGAAGAACCAGGGTGGGGGCTGCTAGGAGCCGCGGAAAAGGGTTCGGATCCCGGGTCCGGTACCCGGGAGAAGAAGCCGGAGGGAGCCGAACCGGCGATGGGGCTCAGGGCCCTTTGGCAGGCTGCCGAATGAGAAACAGGGGTCCCCGCCGGCCGGCCGCCCTCTCGCCGGGCTGAGCGTTTCGCAACGCCTTTGGCCGAGCGGAGCTCATCTTTTGGCCTCCTTTTCGACGGAACGGTCCCTAAGCCCGGCTCGTCTGGACTTGGGAAGCCCCGCGGGCGAAGGGGAGCGGAAAGGCCGGCCTCCAAAAGCTCGGATGGAGCCGGCAGGATTTTGCAAAGGCGCTCGGGAAGATTGCAGCGCTGTGAGAACAAGCTTACTTTGCTCCCAGCGGGACGCACGTCCTAGTCACAGGTGAGTCCAAAAGCGCTCCGCTTCGCCTTCCTTCTCTTGCTCAACTGCCCCCGGGACGTTCCCCGACAGCTTGCCGGGGAGCGAGGCTGGGTCGTTCTGAGGCCGGGAGGGTCAGATCGCCGGGGTGGGGTGTGGGGCTGGGCAGAGAGTCTTTCATTGCCGCCAGGGTTAGTGGGACGGCTTTGCTCGGCTTTGCCAGGGGGTCCGCACTCGCCTTTGGTTAGACGTGCGAAGGGAGCGCCCAAGACCCCCGCTTGGCTCCCTCCCGGCACGAAGGTCCCGCCAGATGCCCGGAGGATTCATCACAGCGCAAGTGGGGGGTGGGGTGGAGTGAGGAGCAGCGGAGAAACGGGAGCGAGCCCCTCCCCCACCCTCTCCTTCCCTGTTTAGGCAGCAGAAGGGCTGTCGGCTTGCCTTTGGTGGGGCAGCGGGTCAAGGGGAGGGAGTCAGCGACGTCCCGGATCGGTCCCCTTGGCCGAAGGGCAAGCTGTATCTGCAGCTGGGGGAAGACGAGGCAACCCTTTTGGGGCGACAGGATCAGATCCTGCAAAACAATCCCCGAAAATGAGCCAGAGGAGTCCTCCTGATCAGCCTCCGTTTTTCGCAGCTTTCTGAGAACTGGAGCTTTTGTTTCAGTGGAGCTGGGGAGAGCGGCGACGGGGACAGGTTTGGGGCTGGCTGGTGGCTGAGATCTGGTCTGGAAATGGACCGCTGGAGCCTTCCGAGCTCTTCTGCTTCAAGGAAACTCAGAAGTCGGAGGCGGCGCTCCGTTCCTTCAGGCGGATTGAATGCCGCCTGTCCCAAACCAGTTGCTTTTTCAGATATATTAGTTAAACTCTGCTTCCCATAATGCTCGGGGCTGTTGGGAGCTGTGGTCCAAGGCACATGGGTGGTTGCTAATTAGGGAAGGCTGATTTAATTGAACTGAAAGCTTTTAGTGGTGGGATGCTTTCCAGTGGTGTTTAAAAAAAATATCTCCTGGTGATCGTCCAGACAAGACCCTGCAGTTTTCTTGGCAGGAAGTGGTTTTCCATTGCCTGCTTTCTAAGGGCTGAGAGAGAGTGGCTGGCCCAAGGTCACTCAACTGGCTTTGTGCCTAAGGTGGGACTAGAACTCATGGTTTTCTGATTTCTAACCTGATGTGTAAATCCCTACAATCTGTCTCTCAGTGCAATTGAAGGGTTATCAAATTAAGAGAAACTAGATCATCCCAGCAGCTTTAAAAACAAAGCAGTAACAAGACCACAATTCCTATTCAACAGGTAAAATCCCGAGACCCCCAACTGAGTCTTGTGCTAGTTTATTTTACTGTTGCTGGCTTTGTTTGGCCAAGTTGTCTTACTTTAAAGTTTAAAAAAAATTACAAAAATGTTCACTTAGTATAAACAGTCTCAAAAGTAAGCAGTCTCAAAACCAAAGGAAATGGATGCTGCCCGTTCACAATTTTGAAAACACACTGGAGCTAAAACTTTATTCTGTTTTAGTCATCCTGTTCATTAATATGATTCAAGGGTACCATTGGCATTAATTGATCTGCTTAGTAAAAGCATCCATCCAAGTGGTAGCAAGTGAGATGATTAAACCAAATTTCAGCTTTCTGCAACTTCATGCCCACCAATAGATATAACTCCAGTCAGTATGTTTCTAGAGAATTATGGGACTTCGACCTGGAATATCTGCTGCCACACCAAGCCTTTCTTGGAGGGCATGAAGATTGAGAAGGGACCTTTCTTTCTTGGCAGGCTGCTATGTTTCGGAGTCTTAATTCTGATCACAGACTATGGTTGACTCAGTCTATAAGGGCAAAACATGGGTTACTTCTCCCCTGCAGATCCAAAGTGTGACAATCAGCCACAGCCAAGCGTCGTTCTCCTGAGCCCTTTATGCCACAAAAAGCGTGTCACCCTTGTGTGCCTGGCCCAGGGCTTCCACTACGAGTGGCCACTGGATGTGATCTGGAAGCGCGATGAAGAAAAGATTGACCGACTCTCCTCTGCTACTGAGCTAGTCCAGAAAAAAGGGGAGTGCAACTTTGCCATTGCCAGTCGCCTGAGTGTGTCGGCAGAGGAGTGGCAGAAAGGCCACAGCTATTACTGCCATGTCAGACAAGCAGAGCAGGTGTTGAGTGACTCGGTGAAGAACAGTCCAGACCACAATACAGGTAAGGAAATGCTGGGTGATTAAGCAAGCAATAGGCTGAATTCTGCAATCAGGAAGACGTGGCCAGAAAATGGCTTCGTCTTCTTCCTTCCTGGAAGAGAAAACTTTCTGGGCCTTGGAGGTTGATTTACTAGTAGCCAAGCACATTAATGGCCTGCTTCCCCCAACCACACGGCTCTTTATTATTTTACAAGGAAGAGGATTGAGGAGAGCTGGCAAAAGGGCAAATTACACCTATCTCCTTTATTGCCATATACACACAGAGAGGGAGGGAGAGAGATGTCCCTGCATAGTCTCCAACAAGTTAAATTCTTCTGGCATATGACTGAGACAAAAAACCCTGCAATTTTCCTAGAAGCACCAGTAATAAATCACATTTTAAAATGAACAATTTGCTACTTTTGCATGAACTATCCAAGAGGATTGGCCAAGACTTGTTGCTTATTTATTGAAAGGATTAGCATTCAGTGGAATGATATGAAAAAAATCCAATTCAAAACATTTGGGTTGTCAGCTTTATAAACTGAATTATAAATTCAAGTTTTTTTAAATTTAATTCAGTTATAAATTGAATTACAACAGCAACTTTTTCTTTCCTTCTTTCTTCAGATTCACCCTCCGGTATCTCTGAGGTTCAACTCAGCCTTTATGCAGCGCACTTTATATTTCTCCTACTAGGGATCAAAAGTTTGGCCTACAGTGCTTTTCTGGGCATCTACAAGATATATAGAAAAAAAGGTAAGAACAAATTGGCTTAAAGAACAAATTTTTGATTCTGTTTAAACATCACATGGATAGTTTAATTATGATTTATTGAATAAGCCACGAATGACTTTACTCACACTACATACTAAGCCAACAAATTATGGTGATGAGTAAGAGTAATTAAACCACCTTATAGTTTAATGTGAGGTGCAAATACCAGCTTTGTATAGCAAAGGCCCTTACTGTTGTTGGGAATAAAGTAAACACACTCTGGGGTGTCTTATTGGGACATATACTTAAGTGACAGGCAGCCATATGTTGATGGTCATTGCTGACTACATTCTTACATCTAAATTTACTTCCTTTGTAGGTCTCTAATTGCGTTACCTGCTACAGCAGTATTCACTCTCTTACCAGCCAAGGCACAGATTTACGTATAGCTGCAGGCCTTTCCCAGTGAAGATCCATTCCATTCTGAACTTTCCACATCCTTCATCTCAGCCTCTTCTTTCCTGAGGGACTCATTGGTCACTTTATATTAAATTGTTCTATGCCTTGAGAAAATTTCAATACATATTTTCTGCCTCCTAATAAAGATGTTGTGTTTCCTTATTTTTGTGTGGAAAATATTAATCCAGGTGGGTTTTCTTATTGTCTCCGAATATTGGGTGAGCAAGACGAAAGTGCATCTATTCAGAGGAAATTATGATGACACATTTTTCCATATAGCTATCTTCCAAATCACATCACCGCTCTCGTTAAATCCTGGGTCGCTTGTACGTCACATGTTGGTTGGACTTCATTGCATTCAGAGTCTTCTGATGTCCTCCATCAAGGCAATGTGAATGCAGAAAGGAACAATGTCACTGTTGGATGGGCAGCTTTCATTAAATGTGCTGGAATATGAATCCTGATAATAGCATCATACTGTGCTTCTATCACCAAAGTCAACGGAAATGAAAACACAGATGGTTTCATTAGAACTGGTTCAGGAAAAGAAGGAAATAATTGTGATGGTTGCATGGTGGGAGTGAGGATAGATGCCATTCAAGTCATGACAAGCCTATTATCTAACCTAGGTTTCAGCCTTAGACTCATCCAGATACATTTCCCATCATTTCCCAGCCAGCAAATCTGAGGACAAAGTTTGGGATTAGACTTAAATCATAATTTACCACAGCCTAATGAAATCTATCAGTTTGTCTATTAGGAACAAAGATGAGAGATGAACAGCACTGGATGCTTTCATTTTATAGTGTAGTACAGAAAGTACATTGCATCTACAAGTATCTAGTTAAGTGAATTGAGAGAAATCTTAATCTTATTCTTTTATATAAGTTAATAAAATGAAACAAAATTGTTGATTAAATAAGATGTTAGGTTTTTAACATGAAAGGATAAGGATCTAAGTTGAAATCAAGTTTCAGACTATAGCAGGTAATCATTCCATTGAAGAATTTTGCTATGTTCATATAACAAATTAAGTCTTGGTTTGCTTAAAGTGGTTTCTTGAGTAAACCATAACTGACTAAGTTTGTAAAAATGAATCTACAGAATAAACTCTGTATTCTAGACTCCTAACCCACATAAATTGATAATAAAGTCCTATTTAAAATAAGGGTTTTACAAAATTCCAAAAATATAATAGTAGATATATATTTAAGATGGAGAAAGTTAAAACAATATAATTAAGAGAAATCACAGTCATTAAAATGAACATTCTGCCAAGGTTTAATTTTCTGACCAAATGATCCCAATAAAAATGAAAATAAAGTATTAAATTATGGATAGATACAAATAACAATTTTTGATGGACTAATAAATGATTAAATCTAAGTTAACTACTTGACTTTAAACTACTTTGGAGGAACAAGATGGGCCAGCAACACCAACCACCTTATTGTCTAACTTGGACTACAGATTGGAACATATCATCATATCATCTTATGCTTGAGAACAGAAATCCCAGATGATTTGTACAAAAATCTTTGGACTGATACAAACAGAAGTAAATGGCCTATAGAATGATCATGCAATAACAAACAATGTTTAAAAATGTGTGATAAATACATGAGAAGAATGACTTATCTCTCACCTAGTTATTAAAATTTTATTTTAATAAAGAGGAAGCAAACTCAGTAGAGAGATAATTTGTATAAACTGCAAGATTTGATTATTAAGAAGAAAATATTTTGAAACTCTCTTTGGAAAGAATGATCCAACCATTTTCATTTTTCAAATAAACATTATAGATTTAAAAGAATCTCAAAAAAAAACATTTAAAAGAAATGAGTGAGAACACTTGGAAACAATGAATTTGAAAACCTTTTAATGCAAATTCAAAGTATTTGTTGGGCTTTGTGTGTTGAAATATTTTCAGAAACCAAACAATTTAAAGAGGCTGTGATTAAATGGATGAAGATCCTACATATAATATTTAATGTGCATCAAGAAGAATTTCAATGGAAGAAAAATATTAAATTCACATCAAAAATACTTAGAAAAAAACTGATATAAAATATTTTATTGCTGATGTTTCACTCCCAGCATAGTTTGCTAACATGGACAATTCAGTCTCTAAAAATTATTGGTAAAATAACAACCAGGTTGGATCATTTTTCCATGCTTGATGACGTGCCAAACAGTTACAATGATTATTTATAATAGAATGAAACAAATTCATAAGCCTAAATTTCTTTTCCAACTTGCTATTTTTTAATTAAATATTACTAAATCTTACTTTCCCGCTAAATATATCAAACTTTTTTTACATGGTAATCACTACAAGGATACTTAAGCCTTCCTGTTAAATACTCAGTCATTTAAAACTAATTAAAGAAATACTGAAGATTTTAATCTAAATCCATCAAATCTAAATCCATCCATCTGTAAATTCACTATTTAGTTACTCTAGATTTTCTTTTTTCTTATTTATCTTTTTTTCCCTTTTCTCAAAAATAGTTAACAAAATATGATTGAAACACGCACACACACACACACATTTTGGTTTAGTACGGTGTGGCTACTCAGGGTTTTATTGCTATTCAGGCTAGCATAGCATATGAGTCATGAGATGCACAAAAGGTTCTGTCCCTCCTGCCACCATTTTGAATAAAACTATGTTGCCAATGCATTGCACTGGATTCAAGATGGGCACTTTAGGGATTTAGTGAAAAAAGAAAAAGTAAATAAAACTTCTATCCTAGACTATTTATACTTGGGATGAAACTGAATGCTTCTCACCTCTTGGTGTTCTGTACTAGTCTGCAATGTTTAAAAATTTAATTTCTTTGCAGGCAGAAGTTCAGCAATAGATCTATCTTCAAAGCATGTGTGTTGTTTTAAGATGGGAGCCACACTTAACCAGGACAAACGAATGATTGGTGAGGAGAACAGAACCATATTTAAATTTAATTAAAATGACAATACCATGACCAGGACAAAGGTGCTTTTTCAAGAGGCAACTGGACTTTCTGGTTTTTCTTTGAAGATATTTTCTTGGATGAGAAGCAAAACATCTTCAAAGAAAAACCAGAAAGTCCAGTTGCCTCTTGAAAAAGCATCTTTGGGATAATACCATGACCTGGATGACTGAAAATCTCCACAGACAATACCGTGAATACAATAATTGTTTCTGTGTTAATACTTTTCTCCTCCTATCAAGTTCAGACTTAAAGTTTGCTATTATGGGAGCTGTAGGGTAGGGACAAGCCTTTTGGTGAGCCATTTTCATTTCTGAAATTTCTAGCAGTCAAATTTTGTTTTTGTTTTTAGGAATAACTTCCTATCCAGCTGCTTCACAAATATTTTGGTGGTTAGTTAATATGCTTAGAACACCACTGAAGTGATGGCTTGTTTATTTATATTCATTTAAAATATATACACAACACATCTTATTTTAAAACAGTTCAAAATAATTTACACATGCAACCATTCAAACAATTAATACAACATAAATTAAATTATCATATTTTAATCAGCAGCATGATATCACAGAAAGCGAGGGGAAAAATAGCAACATAAAGTCAGAAATATGACAAGAATATTATTATTAAAAATCTGGCACACTAACAGCATCTTTGCCTAACATAAAAAGGCAATAAAATGGTAACAGATATACCAAAAACTACCAGCGATAAATCCTACTCCCAGGTAACCATTTGCATCCAGGTGTAAGCAAGAACCACTTGAAGGTGGTTGTAGCTACACCTTGTCTGGACAACAAGATGCCGGGCCAACAGTACTGAAAATTGCTGAGAGGTCCTGGAAAATCAATAAAGTTCATTTATTTAAAGCATTTTTATGGTTGCTCAGCTCAGACAATGTGACTCAGTGGCGTACAGAAGAAAGACAAATCTCTCTTTCTCTGCGTGTGTCTATACACACACACATAAGCACACCAAGTAGACAATAAATGGTAAACATGGCTGAAATATAACACCTAAAAATGAGAACTCTGTTCATCCTGTCTTTTTCCCACCAAACAACATCCAACAGCAAGCAAGATTCTTTCAGTGCCAAAACTGAACCTGAACTGCAACTGAAATAGGTATACCTAATCTATTTCATTGAAGAGTATTTGGATCCATTAAACCACTTTTATTTCATTATCTATTTAAGATATATGTTTAAAACATAAAGGGTACACTGGGCAAGTCAAACTTGTGTTTGTTTAATCTTTTGTCAGCTTCCACAGCAACTGTTGCATCCCAAACCAGAGCAAATGTTGGGGGTTCCTGCTAATTTTATTGTTGCTGTTTATAACTGTAACACTAGAAAAAAATGCCTCTTCCCCACTCCCACGTTTCCCCCCCATCTCTCCCCCCCCCCCCCACTCTTTGACTCATTTCTAGCTTCTCTTATCTGCTTGATCTGCAGCTGCAGGAACTGTTTCCTGCCGCAGAGAGGCTTGTTTTGTTATTAAGAACAGGGCTGCCTCCATTTTATGAAAGGAACAAAAATTGTAAAAAAAAAACAACATACCCATTTAACACCTGCATCATCAAGGCAGCTATTCTACCACAACACATCAAGGCAGCTATTCTACCACTACAGATGATGGGGATTGGGGGGGGGAGGGGGGAGAGAGTGAGATTGGCCTTTAAAAAAAATATAGCATTCTTTCTCTGTTGTTCTTAAAGAATGCTGCGATTTCCTCCTTTGTACATTGCTGAGTGTTTCTCAGGTTGTTATCAAATAAAGGCCGCTTTTTAAGATGCTATTGTGGCGCCAATGTATTCTCTGTAAAGTTTTGGCTCCGTTCATGAGAAATCATTAGCATAAATGCCCAGCGCTTGTATTCATTGATACAGAGCTGTATGTCACACTGAGCTCTACCTCCTTTCCTTAGATTGCTTTGAGCTGAGCTGGTGACTTCATGCTCAGATCCAAGCAGTTTTCTTGGCAATTCTATAAAAATGGTTTGGCACTGCTATCTTCTCGGATGTTTTTTGATTTCCCCATATGACCAACAGCCCTGACATTCTCTGGAAATCTCCCATCGAAGCACTAATCAGGTCTAACCCAGAAGTCTGCCAGGAGGTGCCCCCTGCTACAACGGGGTTAGTTTTCCTCCTGTTTTCCTCAGTTTCTGCTCTCAGTGAGCTGGCTGGGAATGTACTCCAAGTCTAAAATGTGTTTTGAAGGGTATGTGGGCTAAAAGGAAAGAAGTCATCAATATCCACTCCTTTCCTCTTGAAACGCAGCCTTCCAGTAGAGAAGGAGAACTTGAGAGAAATCAGAGGGGGTTTGCCTTTAAAGCCATGCTCTACTTAAACAGGAGAAAACAGACTATTCACTGCATCGCAATGTGTTCACATCGCCCCCCGCTGGACTGTACACAAATCATATCAATACCGCTTTCTTTTTGGGCCCTGATCTTCCTCTTTCATGTGGCGAACAATAATTTTATTTGCTACGATTTGAAACTGATGTAAAAGCATGAACCATCCATTTAGAAGTTTTTGTATTTTAGTGTACTTGAAAGAGAGGCACATGTGGTCATTCCATCTATTATTGCTTGTCAGGTAAGCGGAAGTGACTAAGAATAGCAAAAAGGACCAGTCAATTCATGTTAAGCAGAATTTTCCTCTGCTGCAAACTGACAAACCTTCCCCCCCGCCCAGATTTCTTCCTGAAGGGAAGAATGGTCTTTTAAACAAAAAAATATTCATACAACACCCTGCACCTCAAACTGTCCCAAACTGGTCTTTCAAGTCTCTCAAAGATGCAGTCGTTGCCGCTTAACTGAGCCATCCACCTTGTGGCTGGGCATCCTCTTCTTTTTCTTTCACCTTTCCCAGTATTAGAGCTTTTTTTCCAGAGAGCTAGGTCTTTGCATAAATCATACTGTAGTATATTATGTGCACCTAGAAAATTGAGACCATTGCAATATACTTCCACTTTGGCCCTATATACAGTATATGTTTTTGTTTTTAGGAATAACTTCCCAACCAGGAAGACCGGTATAT
>JAEANM010007363.1:0-17797 GCA_017656035.1 Myanophis thanlyinensis | reverse complement strand
AGAAGGCCCGAACCCTCGGGGTGGTCAGGCGGCATCGTCCTGACGATGGAATCCCGAGGAGACCAACCCTGTGGGAATGCACCGGTCAGTTGGAGGCTGAAGGTGGCAACAGGCGGTCCCGTAGGTACCCCGGTCCCAAGCCATGGAGCGCTTTAAAGGTGAGTACCAACACCTTGAATTGCACCCGGAAGGCCACAGGTAGCCAGTGCAACTCACGCAGGAGAGGTGTTACATGGGAGTTCCTAGGAACTCCCATAATTACCCGCACGGCTGCGAATCTGATTTCTCTTGGACTATTGCACAACACAGAAATAATCTGTCCTCCCCCACCCCCACCCCAGGATATTACTTCAGTCTGGCATTCAGTCTCAGAATGTCGTGATGGTTTTGTATACAAATACAGCCAGGATCAATCTTGCTTAGTTTCTTTCAAGGACCAACAAGTGTTGTTTAAATGCCACATGTACCACCATTAACATAGGTGTTAATCCAGTTTTTTTTTCTATCAGCTGGAGAGCTACAAAATACTGTTTTCAACAAATTGGAACTGCAACCAAATGAAGGTCTACAAATCCAATAATTTTGTATAATTTATTGTGGTATGCAAGAAACCCTCATCACATTGCTTCACAATAAGAAACGCTAGAAAGTTGTTCCTATTTGTCTTTGTTTATTTTATTGTTTTTATGATTGTTTTATTTATTGGTTTTATGGTTGTTGTAAGCTGTCCTGATGGGCAGCCATATAAATCTTCTAAATAAATGAATAAATAAATAAATAAAACAAAAGCAGGGCATTGCAGCAAAAGCACCCCAGTACCCAACTGCTCGCTATTGTCTTTTGGAACTGGGAGTTACAGTCTTCATAAAACAATGTCTCTACCAACTTTCTTCCTCATTTGTTTAGGGATGTTCAACTTTTAACCAAATGCACTATTTTTCCCTAAGATCTGTTGCCATCCAGTAAATATATAACTTGGTTACTAACTATGTCTGCAGCAAAATGATACCTTTGTGGATACTAAAAACAATTTAATGGTGTGTCATAGTAGCAATTCACTCTGCTAATAGCCTGGTTCAATAATACTCCATTGCATAAACCTCTTTCAAACTTCTGACAAATAAATTCACCTTTGTGCACTCAGCAGCAAGCTCCATTTCACTAACTAATATATTTCTCCCTTATCCCTCCAAATAAATTTCCAGCAGCTTGCTCTGGATCAGGTCACAGATGCTGTATTTTTTTACCTCGTGCTACTGTTCTTCATCATAGCCTGAGAGAGAATCAGTTTTAAGCCAACGTATCAAATCATAATTGAGGGGGGGGAGAGGGAGGGAGGAAAAAATGAAAAACCTGTAAAAATGCGTGTGCACTTTTGTGTACGTGCAAACGTATGTCCTTTCTTCCTCAGAATATGTTTGCATGTTTGTGAGGGTGTTTGCCTTTGTTGAGTATTAATGAATTTCATAACCAGCAGTAAAGCATTTAAAAACTTGTGTGCATAAGTGGCATAAAATGTATATATTCTATTTACATATCCCTTTATTTTGTACAAAACAAGATGGTGAACGCAATGCTCATGCTTATCTTTATTGCTACAGCAGGATAACAGTGTTGGAAGGGGCCTTGACAATCTTCTGACCCAACCCTCACTCAAGCAGGAGATATATCCCTATATCAGTGATGGCGAACCTATGGCACGGGTGCCACAGGTGGCACACGGAGCCATCTTGCTGGGCACACAAGCTGTTGGCCAAATTACCTGCAGCTGAGCATGCATATGCGATTGCACATGCGGTCTTTGAGTGTCAGCTGTGCATGCATGCAATTGCAGTTGGAAAGCCAGCTGGTCTTTGGAGCTCTCTCTGCGCATGCACAGGTGATTGCTCATGTGTGTATGAGTGCCTGTGCACAGCACATGTGCATTGCATGTGCAAAAGCTGCATGCATGCGCAGATGGTGTGGTTGCACATGCAGTGCATGTGGAGGAGTCGCACGCAAGTACAGATGCCACTCACAAAACACATACTTTTTGGCACTTGGTAAGTAAAAGGTTTGCCACCACTGCCCTATATCATTTCAGACAAATGGTTGTCCAATCTCTTGTTAAAAACCTCTAGTGTTGGAATACCTACAACTTCTGCAGACAAGTCATTCCACTGATTGTTTTACCTATCAGGAAATTTCTCTTTAGTTCTAATAAGTTGGTTCTCTACTTGATTAGTTACCATTCATTGCTTCTAGTTCTGCCTTCAGATGTTTTGTAGCAGCCCCTCAAATACCGGAACACCACTATCATGTCAACCTCTAGTCTTTCTTTTGATTAAACTAGACATGGTCAGTTTCTGCAACCATTCTTCATATGTTTTAGCCTCCAGTCCCCTAATCAGTGAAACTTTTTGAGATAAGTTGGACTGAAGGAGAATGCCTGACCCAGAGTCTCCCAGCTGGTTTTGTGCCTTAGATACAACTAGAACTCACAATCTCCCAATTTCTAGATTGGTGCCTTAACTCAGTGATGGAATTCAATTTTTTTACTGCCGATTCTGTGAGTGTGGCTTGGTGGACATGGCTGGGGGAATCATGTGACTGCGTGGTCAGTTTCTGTAAGCAGGGCAATAAAGATTAGGCTAGAAGCAACACAGAATGTTTCTTTTCTGCCTTCCTTACAGGATTAACCCTGTAAAGTGGAAAAAAAACAAAAGGAGATTTCTTCTAACAACCGGTTCTCCAAACTGCTTAGAAAATTTACTACCGGTTCTAGCGAACCTTCTAGAACCTGCTGAATTTCACCTCTGCCTTAACTGCTAAACCAAACTGGCTGTCCAAACATGCATTGATAGGTTTTGCTTTGTCAGAAGAACACAAATCAAGGTTTCTTTCTCTACTTTCTGCTTCTAGTAAGTAGGTTCTAGTAAGTAGATTTTTGGATCGGGATGCTGGAGGGCAAATGAAGGGCAGAGCATGTCAGCTTAAGTCTTTTCTTAAAACTTTATGAAGGCAGTAACTGAGTTGGGAGTGCAATCTGGCTGGGATTTTGGGTCACCTCATTATACATTCCTGTTCACAATCCAAATGGTGGAGGGAAAGCTTGCTATTGAAGTTTCCCAATCAAATGGTCTTTGAATTGAGTAGCCCAACTACATGGAAATCACTGTGCTTTACACATTGCAATGTCTGTAAATAAAAAATAATAATTAAAACAATGATTCCTGTAGAAAACTTAAAAACAAGCTACAGGTGACCCACATTTCATCAAAAGCATGGAGTATAGTTCTGTAGGAACATGATTACTTCAGTTTGGAGAGAATATAACTGAATGATAAGATGTACAAAGAGTGGTTATTACCTATAGAAGTCATTTACAAAATAAGTCATATGCAGCACAATGATTCTTGCATTGATGAGCTGTTGGAACATGTAATACGATAAGAACTGTTGGTTTCTATTTAATCCAAAAGAAAGAATATGGATAATCCAGAAATAAACAAAATGATATACCATCAGTCTTTGGAATTCTTTTATTCCCCCCAGTGGTTCGGAGTTATTGTTATTTCAGAGGTAATCAAACTCTCATGAAATTTTTAACTTCAGCAGAATTACTAGCTTTCCTTACTTCCAGATAATGGAGATTGTTCCCATCCCCATACACTTTCAGCCTAAATAGAAGCATTCAACTTTTACCTCACAGGGTTGTCTTTGGTATGGATCAAGATAAAGACGGCGAGATGCGCTTTAACTTCAGAGTAATTGTAATAATAACAATATAAACCAACCACAATAAAAGCATCCTATAGCTTTAAGGCACACTCAGAATGACAGCCAAAAAAGGCTTGAGGAAGGGGTGGGGGTGGGATGCTGGATCTTTTTTTTTTCTTTCCTTTTTTTGGTAGCAGAAACTATTTGTATCAAAGATCATGAGCAAATAAGTGCATCATGACAATTTCAAGCATCTTTTATGATTTGATTGTCAGTAGCGAGGCCCACAGGAGAGTGATAAATGTGCAGCGTGAAAAAAATATCTATTTCACTTAGATCACAAATTATGCAACCCTCTGCTTGATAGCACTTGGCAAAATAGAAATGTAGCTGAATGGAGTTGAAATTGTTGCTCTTTCCTAAGACATAGGTAATAACACTGGGGCCCTGTCTTTAGATATTTATAAGAGATAAGAGTTTAAGTAACAGTAGAAGTAATACAAAATTACCTTTAAACATTGAAAACATTCTTACTTTGTTACAAGGTATAATTTAGGTTTTTCCCTCTAATGGCTTATGTACTGGGAATGATACACTAATGCGATTTCTCAAAATTTGTTACTTTTGTTCACCCCTGTTGTAAAATTATATGCTCTTTTTTTCCCTCCCTGTTTGTCAGTTTTGAAATTCCTTTTAATGGCATCTTTTTGGAGTTCCACAATTTCACTCCTTGTCATTGAAGTTGGTGATTTTTTTTATATACAATCTATCTCAAAGTTTGCTCTGGGAAAACATTGCCAATACAACTTCTGATATATTTTTACAGTTATTGAGCTAACCATTTCATTGCTGCTACATTTTCATAATCTCCAAGCAAATGCAGAAAACAAAAATGAAGAATAACCCCCCCCCCCCCAAATTGTATTTTCTTTTTCCCAGTTAGTACCAGTGGAGGTATTCAGCTTGGTCACACCAGTTCTAGCAAACTGGTAGTGGTGATGGGCATTTGGCCCTGCCTTATTCTGTCCTATATCCCCTTCTTTTTTTCTTTCTTGCTCACCTGAATCACACGGCACAGCTATCTTCCATGCCTCCGCAGCCTTCCTACTTACCGGAGCTGCCTCCGGTACGCCTAATTGCTGTATTTTTGAAGCCACAAAGCACGAACGGTAGTAAAGCCAGTTGTATCCCACCACTGATTGGTACCCTTTTATTTGGTGACAGCAATGCATATTTATTATGTCACCGCCACAATATATTCTCTAATAGTCCCTCATCCTTTCTCTGAAAAACAGCAAGTGGATATTCTTAGGGAAGTATTTCACAAAATGGCAGCTCTAATTTATCCTTTCCTCACTTCTGTGGTTCATCAGGTCTGGAGGGTCCTGCTTGAGAAGTCATTGGTATTAGTGCCAGTTTGGTATCATGGTTAAGATGTTGATCTAGAAACCAGGAGACTGTAAGTTCTAGCCCTACTGTAGGCATGAAAGCTGATTGGGTGACTGTGGGCCAGTCATTCTCTCTCTTAGCCTAGCCTATTTCAGTCTTGTTGACCTTGCTACTATAACCTTTCTGGTTCACAAAAGAATCCTGAAAAAAAGAGAGGAGGACTCTTCTATTAAGCTTGATTAAGAAGGCATTGCAGCATTTAATCTCTTTTCTCTCTGTAATTCTGTTTCCTTCCCAATTGTTAACATTTCCAATGAAAGCAAGATTTGTTTAATCATAATTTGTTGACTAAGCTATAAATGCCTGGGGTCAGATATTGCACTGAAACATGTTGTTTTGCATTTATGAAACAGTCAGTGGCTCTTTCCCTCTAACTAAATTTATCCTTTTTCCCTGGGGATTAGTTTTAAATAGTACAATTTAACTCTTTGTGTAGTAATCATTCTCATTCCATTGCCATCTTTGTATATTCATTAAACATTTGAATATCTCTTCCCTATAGGTTTAACCAAATCATGGTTTCATTTCTGAGCATTTGACATTGTTAAAAAACAAACAAATGTGATTAAACTGTTTTAAATGTTAAGATGCAGAAAAAGTAGTTTACAAGTTCATTCAAGACAGATCATTCATTATTTTGCAGTAGGAAGATAAAAGTTCAATTTCCTTCAGACAATATTCAACTGCAAACTGATGTAAGATATGAAACATACAGTACTTATTTATCATCTCTGTTTCTATGATTGAAGATTTTACAAAATAATCGTTGACCCAATCTAAATGATACTCCTATATTCATTCTCTCTGCTTTTGGAAAATTCTGCTTAGTCCTCTTTCCAGACCCTATTGCTTATCTCTTGAGTATATGATACATGGAAATAATCTTGAGGGTTGAAGGAAAAAGATGCTGCTTAGGAAACCATCAAATAAGAAAAGGAGGAAATCCTCAGTGGCTTAATGGTCAGAGGAACAAACTTAAGACAGATCCACCCTAATGGATCTGGTGATTTAAAAAGGCAATGGGTGAAGTACTACTTTCAGACTGGCATAATTCTATTAATGTAGCCTTACAACAACATATTATTAGCTCATCTTGTCATATTTTCTATCTGGCATACTTGGGAAGGCTGACAGTGTATGATTCTTATTCTGATGAGAAAATATGGTACCAAGATGAGAAAATATGGTAAAAAGGGGTGCACTGGGGTGCAGATCAGCCCTACCCATCTGCTTACCTTCACAGCATGATTACATTATGGGCCTTCAGGTAATGTCAGGGACTTCAAAACATAGTTTGAGGGGATATGTGGTTTCACCTCCCCAAGAGTGAAAACCTCAACCTGACATCATTGCCACAACATCTCTAGTATTCTGCAAATTACTCCAAGCCCAGTCTTTTTACTGAACCTTTCCCCGTTGGCTGTATGAAACATCATCCTTCTTTTTAACTAGAATTGTCAAGTCACAGCTGTATTGTAGAATGATTCTGAGTAGCTGTTTCTACTCATAACCACTGCCTCATTCAGAAGAGAGTGTGGCACAGGATTATTCTTTTTATTAATCATTGCTGACAAACATGTAAAAATTGCATGAATTGTTTCATTATGGGACTGAGCTTCTTTATTGGTTGGTTGGGCCAAGGGCATATTTCTGCTGTTTCTTTTAAAGCCCACTTTAATGGTTTCATAAAGGCCTTTTTTAAAAAAAAAATTATATAAGGCTCAAACACAGGTGTTCAGAACAGCAAAGAAAAGATGTGAAATCTATTCTGATTGGAGAAGACTTGCAAGAGTGAACAAAAGCAGATGTTGGAAGTGGTGTATCTATAGAATTGCCATTGTTTGGACATTAGCCAGAAAGGTTCAGATTGCAGTATTTATTGTACAGCGTAAATAAAAAAAAAAGACAGATTGACAGGCTGGCTGACCACCTTTTCAGTTAAACACTCCCTTTACTTCCATTGTGGCTTTGATTAAACAGGTGGTAAGTCCACCAACGCATAAAGATCTCTTAGTTTGTGTAAGATGCTTGGCAAAGAGTCAGTTCAATGCTGGCTTGACACTGTGACCTAGACCAGTGTTTCTCCACCTTGGCCGCTTGAAGAGGTATGGACTTCTACTCCCAGAATTCCCCAGCCAGCAGTGGCTGGGGAATTCTGGGAATTGAAGTCCACCCCTCTTCAAGCAGCCAAGGTGGAGAAACACTCATCTAGAACAAAACAAAAAAGGCTGCACCCTTCCTTAATGTTGGCTAAATCTGTCCAAAATGTTAGAAAAGAAATTGCTATAACTGACTGATTGGCAACTCCTGGCCTCTGCATCAGAGGCATTGTATGTTTGGCCTGATATAAAAGCCATGACAGTATCAATGTTAGTTTAGGCTAGTATTTCCAGTAGTGTAAGAGCTATAAAGCCTAAGTAAGTAATGAGGTGGTGACAACCACAAGGAGATGAACGAAGCAAAGCAAGGAGGGATTCCAGAACTACTATATGCTATATTTATAGGAGGAACAGAAGAAGCCTGTTGCCTTGGCTGCTAACTTAGTCTTAAGAGATGATAATTTATTATTTGCACATTTTCCCCTAGTCCAAGGATTTCACAGCAGGGATTATTCCATGTTATCATTACAGCAACTTGGCTGAGGCAGAATAGTTGTCTTAAGGACATACAGCAAACTCAGCAAATAGTTGGAAATCCAAGCTCAGATTTTCTCCATTCAAACCAACATTTAACCTAATCTGTTATATGGTAATAAGATTTGGATAATGTAGCAATACTGAGCAGCAATAGATAGCTTTATTTTTAGTGGGGCAATGAGAAGCTTTAAAAGGGTTCTTCACTTTGATGATGCTTCAAGTGAAGCTTAACCCTTTGATGCTATGTTGTGGAGCATTGTGAAATCCATCCTTCTTCTAAGCCAAAGTTGAGTTGCTTCATTTTACTTGCTATGCTTGTCTCCTCTCCCAAGAGTTCCATAAGCTCCCTGAGGTGGCAGAAAGAGATTTCCACACAAGCACCACTATGCTGGAAGAAGGTTTGTGGTGACTTGAGGTGACTCACTGCAAACTGCATCATCTCAGTAATTTAATCATGTGACATGAGCTTGCCTCTATGATGCAAAGATCCTCATTGAAATGAAAATTGGCCACCTTGTATACCCTTAATTTTTAGTCTTAGGTCATCTGCTCAACTTCTTCCTAAAACTTTCCTCAGTTAACTGAATTATGCAGACTTAATCCTTTTGTAACAATCTATTTTAAATTACATTCAAAATTTAGTCAGACTGGGAATTAAGATGATGTAGCTCATGGCAAACCATGCCTCTAATTCAACCTTTTGGCCTGTTAGTTTTGCAGCAAATTTTCTTTCGACTATTCCTGCTTTGTGCATGGTAATATAAAGGGATAAAAGATGAGAGCAGGACAGAATGCATATGACACTGTACTGAATTATATTTAATTGAAGATATTCCTCCTTTCTGTTCAGTCTACATATTTTTGTTTGTGTCATTAACTCTTGATCTTTCTGGAGAGCATTACCATATTCTGTAAGTAGGTATATGTCTATATTGTATCCGAAGTAATCAATATAATGCTCGAACATCTCTTGTGCTGAGAATGGGTTTTCAGAAATTGCCTATTTTCCTCTATAAAGTATAGAGTGTTTCCAAAGTCCAATGTTAAAATATTTTCACCCCCCCACACACAGAGAGAATAATTAACATATATAATTAACTGTAAAGCCAGCCAAACCAGGTGGTAGTGTGAAAAGCTACCTTAAACTAGTAAATTCTGACACACAAAATGGCCTGGAGTTGCTTTACAATACAAAGGATGATTATTACTGAGGTGAAATAAAATTAAGCTGACATTCGTGTATGGTTGTGTGTGCAGCCAGTCTTGTCCTCTGACTTAGTAAAATATACCCGATTGGCCCTGACTTACACTCTTGCACTTTTTATACAGCAGCAGGAAGTCCAAGACAGCAACAGACAACTTTATGGAGTTAATGAGCATATTTTGAAAGCTCTCCTTGTTAGTTTCAGAAGATGGCTGTGTTGAGGGGCTATCTGCTCACAAAATGGCTTCCATGGCAGTTCACCCATACCCAAAACAAAAAGTATGCATTTCCTTGAAAGCAAAATGGTGAAGTTGCTCCTTGCCATCTTTTCCAGGCTTCAAGATGCTCTCAATCACCCAAGTGAAAAGCTATGGTCATCACAATGAAACTGAGAAACTTGGAGGCACTGCTTCTACTTCTGAGTGTTTTTATTGTCACATCCATGCACTTCAACAGAATCGGCCATCCTAAATTTACCAGACGTGGGCTTTAAAACTCTGGACAAGTGCTAATTGGAAGCAAAGAAAGACAGATAATCCCAACTCTTTGCTTTCATCTAGAAATCATCTGGAACAGATATAGCAGCCCTATCTAATCTACCTGAAGTAAACACTCCATCTTACTAACAGATTACACTCCAGACACCCAGAAGCTGCCATTACTAAACAACAACAAAAGATTCAACTGAAATAACATACCTGTATAAGTCTTGCTAATACATGATTAAGGGAAAGAGCCAGTCTGTTTTACTAATTAGATGCAGGGTAATATTTCATTTCTCAGAAGCATGTTGACGGAGCACTTTGGTAGGATTTCTGGAAGAGTGAAGCATCTCTTTGAGGTTTACACCAAAGATTATGTCTGACTTTTTCTGGGAAGCTAGTTGAGTTCTCTTCCAAGCAATGCATGAGATTAAAGGCACCCACTACAAGAATGCCTAGGGGCTTGATATGGAAAAGTGCACTTAAAGAAAAATCACAAGGGAAAATACACTTTATATTAGGGCAACATTGCTTACAAAAGCAGCATAAGCTAGGAAAAGTGCACAAAAACATATGTCTATTAGGATAAATGTACATGAAGCTACATTCTTTTTTTCAACCCAGAGAAAATGAGGTCAAAACAAACTTGCCTTTGGGAAAAATAAGAA
The DNA here is from genome assembly GCA_017656035.1 of Myanophis thanlyinensis. Lineage (NCBI taxonomy): Eukaryota > Metazoa > Chordata > Lepidosauria > Squamata > Homalopsidae > Myanophis > Myanophis thanlyinensis. The sequence continues at coordinate 7,659 of JAEANM010007363.1, read as the reverse complement.
ACTGACTGAAAGAGAACTTGACAGGGTTGAAGTTCAATTCATTTGATGCAGGTTTGAGGTAAGCCTGGTGAAACTTTATCACGTGCATTATTAGAATACTTAAAATATGATAAATGGTATATATATATATATATATATGCAGGTCTAGGTCTTTTCGGGTCTTTTCCCGTGTAAGTTTCAGAGTCTTTTTGCAACGTTTCGGCGAGATCCCACTTGCCATCTTCAGGCTGGTGCCTTCTGCTTCAAGTCAGGGCAAGAAGTTCATATATATATATTTGTAGATTTTCACGGGTGTAGGTATGCAGGTCTAGGTCTATTCGGGTCTTTTCCCGTGTAAGTTTCAGAATCTTTTCACAACGTTTCGGTGAGATCCCACTTGCCATCTTCAGGCTGGTGCCTTCTGCTTCAAGTCAGGGCAAGAAGTTCATATATATATATATGAGAATCAGTTTGGTGCAGTGGTCAAATGCATTGCATTAGAAACCAGGGGACTGTGAGTTCTAATCTGCTTTCTCTCAACTGTAGGAAGAAGGCAGTGGCAAACCATTCCTCAAAACCTTGCCAAGAAAACTTAATGGACTACTTCAGACAGGGTTAAGATAGCCTTGCAGATTCAAAGGAAACTTAGATACTATTTGGTTCCAGGTTTGGACACATGCTTTCAGTGGGAATGATATGAATGGGTATTTCTTGTTTTGCTGCCTCTGCAAACCACTTTCCCACTTGCTCCCCAAAACAGAGTGTGGGCCTTCCTATCACTCAGAGAAGCCATTATTGCAGAACACCACAGAGAAGCCAGTCGTTCTTAACAAGATCAAGAAGGAAATCCAATAAAGGACCTTGAAAGATTGATTCTGGTGGATACCTTGGTGCAAATGGGGTGATGGAACTGCTAGTCAAAGTGTAGCAATGAACAACACTTTCTGAAATGTAGATGGAGGGACAGGTCTGGCCTAGGAAAACCTCTATCACCCAGACAAGCTTGAAAATATATTTAGCACCAGGATTGGCAAATACTGACGATGGAACCAATCAAGTTGTTTATACATTATTTGAAATTTTAAAAAGTTGTTTAAATCTTAACTAAGTGCCCACACTGTCCTGTATCTTCTCCGCATTCCACTTGGTCACATTTCCTCAGAAGCATAAAGAAACAAATGAAAGGAAGAAAAAGGATTTTTAAATCAGAATTCAGTCTGTGATACCAATGCAACAAAATATCCTGCAGAGATATAAATGTTGCAGGATTAATAAGATAATAAGAAAAGGGTGCAAAACAAGCAAACGAAGTTTTCCTTCTAGGAAGGCTCTGTCTGGCCATCAAAATGCCTATTGATCCATATCTATCTTTACATAAATATTAGGAATGTTTGGAGGAGGAGACATAGTAAGAATATGATGGGTTCAGCTTAGTGTCAAAGCTATCTTTATTCATTTTAAAATGATACGATAAACCCATCATGCTTGGAAAAAAAAGCTTGGGAGCAGTTTCTTTAAACATGCCTGAATTAGCCTGTCCTTTGGGCAGAAATCTAAAAATGGATAAAAGATATTTTATTTATTATTAAGATGGTGCCCACCTAAGTCTTGGATAAACTATTCATTAGGAAGCGTTAACCAGGATAACATTGGGTGATTTCATTCATTCATTCATTCATTCATTCATTCAATCAATTTCTATACCCCCCTCCATTCCAGATAAGTGACTCTTGATGGTGAACAATCAAAAAAATAATTAAAAACAGTTGCAATATAATATTATACAAATATAATGCAGAATTAAATACACTGTATATGGCAGCCGAGACAAAAATGTCAGCAAATGTGGTCAATATAGCGAGGAAAAGGAGCCCTTCACGTACTCTGGGCCACACAGGTCCAGGCATAAAACTGGGTCTTCACAAACCCACAGAGTTGGGTCATCTTCAACTTTGAAAACACTAGTAACACTCTAGTAGACACTCTGTTGTTGTACTGTTACTGTTGTACTGTTGTTTTCAGGACTGTTAAGAAAATAGCATGGATGCAGCAACTGCAAGTCAAACTCAAGATAACAATTTTTTTTGTCTCACCGCCTTGCAAGAAAAGACTGTATATCTTTCCTCAACTTTAAAAAAAAATAACTAAAAGGTGTTTTCATGCTTTTCTCTGATAAAATGCCAGATGTGAATTGAGTATGCACATAGCATAGTAAATTATTAATTTGTAACTGATTTGTAACACATTCAGAATGTGAGGTTTAATGTTCTGTATATGACTAAACTAAGCAACATTGAAGGCAATATATAAGATTCAAATTTGCACACAGTCAAGTTCCACTTGTGCTGAAGAAAGAAGGAAGGATGCTAATCTTTACTGATCCCTCATTGTGGCCCTCCGTCCCAACCACAAAACGTCTCCAAAAGAAACAGGAAAAGAGATTTGGCAGAAAAGAGAATTGGCAGAAATTAGCAAGAGCTGAGAGTTAATTCACAAACTAGACATCACCAGTGAATCTCTGAGATCCGGAGTACACAATTTCTCTCAAAATACCAGAGTTCTTGTAAAACATTATTCACCCTGATTTCATCTCCATTTATCAAGGGACAATTTCAATTATGCATCTAAAATTAATCTGGATTTCTATTTAGCTTGCCATTTTTTAAAAGTTACTCATAATTCCTGTTATATTTTCTGGTGAAACCTATCTTCTTGATGTAAGGCACAACAAAGCTTTCCCTTTTCCCATTCACTACTGTGAGGATATCTATATTCAGGTTGCAATGTCTGCAAATGGTTTATTTATTTTTTTTAAAAAGAGCTCATCTCCAGATTTCACTATGAATCTCAACAACTATGCTCTTTTTACAGGCAAATGCAAAGTGCTGTGCATCAATTCCACGTCAATGCTGAATGCACTCATATGAACCCACAGCGAACGCATTATAAAAACACACTACTGGCCAAATGTCCATAATTATTCTATGCATAATTACTGCATGCATTTTGAATTGACAGGTTCTTCATTTGAGACATAAACCCATATGAAATTTAAGTAATTATCCATAGTTTTACATTTTTGTATGCATGGAAATTCCTCCTCAGAGCGATGTTTTGTAAGAAAATTTCCAACCAGTGACAGGTTCTCTCAAGTAAACCACCAGCACAACTAAAGATGTGTTTAGGTTTTCAGCGCAAAAGATGCAGACTGGTGTGTAAATGCTTCTTTTTTTTTAAATAGGATGAATTTTGGAAGTATCATCCAAGTGTAAATTCACATTATTTTTCCCATTGTTGAATACACATAATTCTCATTTAATTATGGTAATTGGGACTGGCAATTCTATCATTAAGCAATGTGATCATTAAATCGTGCGTCACATGATTTGCTGTTTGCAACCTCTTACCAGATTCCCCATTGACTATGCTCGTCAACACAAGGAACATACATTTGGGCCAACTCTGGGAGATAGTGGAGTGCAGAGAGAGCTGGCATACCATGGTCCATGGGATTACGAAGACTTGGACATGGCTTAGCAATTAAACAACAGTAACAAACTGGCACGGAAGCTCACAAATGGCGATCATATGACTGCAACATTCTGTAACCATTATAATGGTGAGCCAGTTGCCAGGAACCTGAATCACGATCGTGTGGCCATAGGGACACTGTAATGGCTGCAGCTAGGAGGAGCAGTTGTAAACCTCCTTATTACATTAAGATGTAACTTTGAATAGTCACTGAACAAGTATTAAATACTGACTACCTGTATAAAAATCTACTGCAATCATTGATGTTAAAGTCATATATTTATAAGAAGTACATTTGCAGTGTTTGTTACAATCCTGAATTCTTGGTTTGTGTGTGTGCGTGCGTTGTATGCATGTGTGCATTTCAATGAACCATTAAGCTTCTTTTTATTTTTCTTTTAATTCTTCGTCCATTAGAGTAGGAAGCCAAAACATTTGGACAATTTAGTTTTCCATTAATTTTTTTTTAAAGGAGACAAACTGCTTTCTCTTATTCATTTTCATTTCAATTTTCAACTGTGCAGAACCTCCTTTCCAGACAAGTGAATATTACATATGTCTCATCAGAAGTGTCTGCTTTCATCATCTGTAGTGTATTGTGTCTGGGCTCCAATGCTCGTGGCGACTCTAGTCTGCACAGTTTATAGGTTGTGAGTTCCAGAACTCTTCAATCTGCTTTATGTTGTTAAAAGGTTAAACATATTGAATCGATGCCCAGAAAAGCAGCAGTATTCTAGCTTTTTCTTTTCAGCATCATACCCTTCCAATAATTTTGTGATATATAGAAGCTTCCATGTACTGGCTCCTATAACCATGCATTATCTACATTTACTGGCAATTACTTTCCATGGATTACAGACACAACTTCTTTCCAAACCGTATTTCAAGAGGCTGGGGATAAATCCTAGGATTGGCTTTATGCAGAGCTGATGGTTATTCACTCAGTATTGTTTTCCAGCTTGAGGAATTACCAGATGTGTGACTTCATTTACCAGAATTCCTAGCATGCCCAGATTGGCTGGGGAATTCTGAGAATTGAAGACCACACATCTGGAAGCAGTCCAGACTGAAAAACGTTGAGCTACATTAAAAAAAAAAAAAAGATACAATTTGAGTCTTAGATTAGACTTGGAGCTGTATTGTCAGAAATGGAAAGCTAACCCAAGTTGTGATCCAATATAGGTTACAGCCATTGCACCCTTGATTTTCCTCACTCACTATTTAAAATAAGAATAATGGAATAACACAATTGCAAGGAACTTTGGAGGTCTTCTAATCTAAACTCAAGTAGCAGTCTTTATACATTATGGACAAAAAGTTGTTGAATCTCTTCTTAAACACCTTCAGTGATGAAGTACCCACAACTTCTGGAGGCAAGCAATTCCACTGATTTAATTGTTCTCACTGTCAGGAATTTTCTTCTTAGTTCTAGTTAGATCTCTGATAAGTTTCCATTTGTTACGTCTTGTCTTGCCCTCAGGTTTTTTGGAGAATAGGTTGTCCCCCTCTTCTTTTTGATATTGGAAGACTGCTGTCATGTCACCCCTAGTCCTTCTCTTTGTTGGACTAGACATAGCCAGTTCCTGAAACCTTTTATCATATGTTTTCACCACCAGCCCTCTAATCATCTTTGTTGCTCTTCTCTGGATTTTTTTCTAGAGTCTCAATATCTTTTATTCTATAGTGATGACCAAAACTGGATGCAGCATTCCATGTGCGTTCTTACTAAAATAATGTAGAGCAGTACTAATATCACATGTGATCTTGATACTACTCCTCTGTTGATGTAGCCTAGGATTGCATTGACTTCCATAATGGTATGGAAGTTTTGAATCATATGCTAGCTTGAATACAATAGTTGGCCAAAGTACATACAAATATACATGTTGCTGTACTAATCAAGCTAATTTTCTGGAAATCATTTGCAAAGTTATAAATATTATAATAGAGGGTAGAGGGTAGTAGTCACCTGTTCTTGCTGACTTAACAAAGAGAAGGGATCTAGCCTGTCACCTGGAAGTATCAAACAGATAAATTTTAATATTTATAATTATGACCTACATAAAAGGAGGTTGTCATTACTCTTAGAGGAGCAACCACAATACCATAACTGATCAAACTTGGGACAGAGCAGAATCAAAACCCATCTTGAGAATTTTGCTCTGGTTGGCATTTATAGTGTATATAGCTGCAAAATTTTCCACTTCTTTTTTAAGTTATATATGGAGCAGAGAATTAGCTGAAGAATGACTGTCATTCAGCTTGAAATTCTCTGATGTGAAAACATTGTTGTGACAGAATGTATGAGCCCAATATATGTATCAGTAGAGTTTCAGAAGTTTGGTGGTTCTTTGAGCAAAGTGTTCCTTTGAAACTCGTTTGCAAAGCAACATAGGCTGTCCACTTCTCATTAAGTGGCCAGATTGTAAGACATCTCTCTACAGTCCACTTGGGCATAGCCAGTAGTTATAAGACACTTTTTGACAGGTAGAATTCATGTGCAGAAAATATGATGGAATATCTAACAGAGCCTGGAACATGAAGAATGGAGCAAGACCATTATAAGAAGGAATTGGACCATTACAGAAGACCCCTTAATCCAGGGGAGGGGTAAAAGTTAGAAGGAAATTCAGAGGAACTCTACCTTAATCACACCATGAATAAATTGATCTAAATAATTGCTTTCATGTCTTTCATGATTCTGTTGTGTTACTCTGTTGTGAACTAAGTTCATTCCAGAAATCTGGGTAGTTCCTGTTTTATGAGTTTACAACCTCACAGGGCTTGATAGAAGGGCAGCTACTGCAGAGGTGAAATTCAGCAGGTTCTAGCAAGTTTGCTAGAACCAGTAGTAAATTTTCTAAACAGTTGAGAACTGATTGTTAGAAGAAATCTCCTTTTGTTTTTTTTCTGCTTTACAGGGTTAATCCTGTAAGGAAGGCAGGAAAAAAACATTCTGGTGCTGTTTCTAGTCTAATCTTTATTGCCCTGCTTACAGAAACTGCCCACCCAGTCACATGATCCCCCCAGATAGTAAAAAAAAAATTGAATTGCTGTGGGAATTGGAGAATTCTGGGAGTTAAACTCTGAACAACTTAAGGTTGCCAAGATTGAGAATCACTGGTTTATGCTATTAGGATAAATATAAAGTAATTGAGAATTACTCTAATGAAAACTTCTGTAAATCTTCTCCTCTCTCTTTCAGTATGTGTAGCCAAAACATATTGTACAGTTGTGTGAAGAGGAGTTCAAGGCAGGCAATGAAGTAGTGTTGCACTGTTATGTTGTAAGCTTTGCCCCTTTGCATACAGTATTTTTACAATATCCAATAAAACATACAAAAGGGGCAGAGTTTGAAGCAATTGTCCCTGATTTCATTAAAATGCTTGGATCCTGCTTTGGTTAGATAGGTTAGATGGTAATAATTTAGGTTTGTTGTGAAAATGAATTTGGCGTAAACTTCCAGAAAACAAGGGGGTGGGGGAAATGGCCCATTCTTTAAACAGAAATTGACACTCTTCTTCCTCAGCTATTTTTTTTTAGATTTCTCATCTTCCTATACAGCTTTAATAATAACAAAACACAACAGAAACATTGGTGGATTTAACGTATTTCTGTGCTTTGTTTTATACAATTCTTCTCCCTGAGTCTTCTGAGTCCTATTGGATTCTGACATCTTCGTTCCTACTCCACTATCATTCTGTCTAGGATTAGTGAAAATTAATTATTTGTGGGCAGCAAATATTGGATCTTGAAAGCTAAAAGGGGGCATCGTAATATAGGCTTGAGATAAATTTTCACCCCAGAAGTCTTTATAACCTATCTCCTTAATTGGGGGCATTTTGAATCAAATATTGTGAGACACTAAGATTATGATCTGGTCCTTACACCACTATTTTTGGAATCTTATCAATGCTATTATTATTTTTTTAATGAAAGCATTTCTTCTCACTATGGAAATCTGAGTTTATTTCTGGGGTTTTTCCTCCAGGTGGTCTCAAGAGGTGGAAAACAATTGTTCCCTCTTTTCATATGAAGGAAATCTCAAAGGTGCTTTTTTTCAAAAGGCAACTGAACTGTGTTTTAAACTGATGAAGCTTATTGTATGAGAAGCGAAATGTCTTCTTTTTTCTCAAACAAAACAAAACA